>JAFFST010050819.1:34208-54975 GCA_022414735.1 Noturus placidus | reverse complement strand
GATTGACAGTTCTTTTGTGTTTCTCCCATTTGCAAATAATCGCACCAACTGTTGTCACCTTCTCACCAAGCTGCTTGGCAATGGTCTTGTAGCCCATTCCAGCCTTGTGTAAGTCTACAATCTTGTCCCTGACATCCTTGGAGAGCTTTTTGGTCTTGGCCATGGTGGAGAGTTTGGAATTTGATTGATTGATTGCTTCTGTGGACAGGTGTCTTTTATACAGGTAAAAAACTGAGATTAGGAGCACTCCCTTTAAGAGTGTGCTCCTAATCTCAACTCGTTACCTCTATAAAAGACACCTGGGAACCAGAAATCTTTCTGATTGAGAGTTGGTCAAATACTTATTTCCCTCATTAAAATGCAAATCAATTTATAACATTTTTGCATGCATTTTTCTGGATTTTTTTTTTGTTGTTGTTATTCTGTCTCTCACTGTTCTAATAAACCTACCATTAAAATTACAGACTGATCATTTCTTTGTTAGTGGGCAAACGTATAAAATCATCAGGGGATCAAATACTTTTTCCCCCACTGTATATGAGCAGAACTGTATTGTGAAGTCTGATTCAGGACCCAAATCTTCTTCATTATTAAAGTTAAGAGAAGATCTGTGCATGCTCTTAAAAAAAAAACACCTTGAGCTCAATCAGCTCTTCAAATTTTTTTGATGAGATGAGATGATGAGATTAGTCATGACTGAGAAGTGTCCGCCATACGACATGATTGCACCCAGATTCACCCACTGATCCAGCCAGGGTGTCTACAAAATGTCTTTATGTAAGGAATGATTGCACAGCATAATCAGATTGTTGCTTTTCATATATAAATCTGAAATTTGCCATTTGTAGGAATAGATCAACCTGTCCTCAGGCATTTAGAACTCTTTGCTTCTAGAGCCACCTCATGTGCCAAAGCTATTTAAAGAATAAAAAGGGTATCTAGGGTTTTTTCCCTTTGTAATTTGGTGGTTCAGTGCTAGGTTCACTGTAACAATCTGAGCTCTAAGAGGAACAGAACGTTCCCCTTGTGAACTTTTTGGCAGATTCCTGTGGCATGATTGCCATTTCATTTCACCGACAGACCTAGGCAATTTTTACAAACAGTTTTGTTCGTTTAGGTCATTGTTAGAAATAAAATCCTTTCTAGATTTACTGCTTTTCTTACACTTTCTAATTATCACCATTGTATTCAGTTATATAATCCCTCAATCAGTATTTTGATGATCATGGTGGTGATTATTCACATTGATGATCTCAAAATATTCTTCATTTACCATTACTTCATTTATTTTCTATTCAGCTTCCCCATTCATTCCTACCATAGCAACAACTTGCAATGCAGTGAGATGTAATTAATGTTAGGTCTTTTAATGTTTCACTACTGCAACGGAGAAGTCCTTCATTTACTGATGTATAAACTTGATGTATTGCTTGACAATAAGTTAACTGCATTGTTAACTACAGCTGACTGCATTGTCTTGTAGGAGAGACCATACAGTGATGCATGTATAAACAGTCCCCACCCAAAGTATTGGAATGGCAACGCCAAGTCTTTAGTTTTTGCTACACATTCGAGACATTTGGGTTTGAGGTCAAAAGATTAACATGGGACAGTAGATCAGAAATTCAGTTTTCATTTCCTGATATTTACATATTTACATGTATTATGTGTTCAGCAACTTAGAACATGACACCTTTTATTTGAACCCACACATTTTCCAAGTTATCAAGAATATTGAAGCCTGTGACTGACGTGTTTCTTGTTTCCCAGGTGTGCCCTGTTAAATTTGTAGGTACCTCCTAAAAATGCAGCTGAATAAATGGCACGCTTGCTACATATTTGGGTAAATTTAATGGAAAAATTAATTTCACATAATCCTTTGTTTTAAGGTAAGTTGTAATTTGTTTTCAGTTGAGTAGTTTAAGCCAATACGTTTCCTGGTTAATTACACTTGTTGCCAATCAGAGATCACCTTTGTTGGATTGTGGGGAAAAGAGAGGAGAGGTAAAGCGGACTTGGAGGGAATGACACATGGGAGCAGAGCGGGAAAAGAAAATGGAGTTTTAACGCCAAGGTGACAATGTTTGTAGACTAAAGTACTGTTACAGTAGTGGCACAAATATCATTTTGTTCAGCTAAGAGTCATGAGCAACTAGCAGTTTGGTAACTTTGTGAACCGTAGGTTTAAGTGAAGTGCAGCTAGGTTATTTGTGTTTGTTGTTTTGCACTAACTGGGACAAGAGCCAAGTACAAACTGTAACCCATTGACGTTAAGCTAATGTCTTCGTGGGAGATGGACAGTTGTAACTGCCAGCCACAGCTTTCACTGTGGAACTGAAGGGACAAGGATTGTGGAGAACTGTGCTAAGTAGCACGATAACTACGCCTGTGTAAGGAGGGACTCTTCTGCCGAACCTGCATTGCTGAATTGGCTATTGCCTGCTAGAACCTCGCTCACAGTGGATTCATTCACCCAGCCCGTTTCAAAGTCAGCTAATTCTTCTCTTCAAGAGGCGTGAGAAATGGAGAGGTTTTCGTAACCATTCATTAAAGGAACCAAGGAGGGGTTTTTATGTGCACCAACTCAAAGGCCCAACAGAAAATCCAAGCACTTTGTAAAGGTTTAGAACATTTACCGAAAAAGGGTTTAAGTTGTTAAATCCAAACTATACTGTTCGTGGTGTTTAATGTTTGTTAAGCTGAAACTATCTGAGGCATTGGCTATCTCTGTTATATTATTTTGTGAGGAAGAAATGAGTATTTGAGTTTAGTGATCTAAATTTGTCTAATATACATTCATACAGTTTAAGTTTTTTTTAAGTTAAAGCATAAGGACAATAAATTTATTTTTGTTATACATATTAGTTGGCTGCTTTAAACTTTTCTTTTTTATTTAATAAGGTTTATATATATTTGACATACTTATATTTGATATTTGTTTCTTGGGAATACTCATATAACTCATAGTGAGTGAGTAAGGTAATTCTTCAGTGTAGGCACCGAGCAATGATTTTCTTAATTAAATAATTTATATACATTTATGCCTGTGATAACATCATGTACTGGTAAATAGAGTTTAGCCAATTCACCATCAACTGCTAAATCCTCAGGATCCTGTTAATTAACACCGTTTAAAGGTGTAACCTTTTCTAATATTACACTTCAAGCACCAGGTAGGGGTTGCAAATTGATTGTTTAAACCATTAATAACTTTGAATGCCTTTTATTTTGAGCCCCAGGTTTTGCCTGTGAAAACTGTGTTTATTGTTAAAAAGGACACACCATTTTTTAAAAAGGATAAGCCATTTTTAAGAAAGAAGAGGGTTTTCATTCTGAAGCTTTTCTGAATTCTGAAATGGTCTGAATAAGAATGGCAGAGCAAATTAGCACTGTGGTATTTAGCATTCAGGCATGGTGGAAGAAACAAGCAATTTCTGGTAATTATAGATCATAAACATGTCAATAAACCTTAATCTTAAGCAGCATTAATGGCCCCTTTCCTTTCTTTTAAAGAGGTCAGAGATTTGTGTGGCGTGTGAGAGACGATGTGATTGCACAGGTAATGTACACTTGCAAAGAGAGGATGGCCATGTTTACAGTATTTCTTTTTACCCAAGGGAGTGAGCCCTCAGGCAAGGTCCACAACACATCTGCAGCAGTCTTTGTGTTAACCTATTCTCACAGCTCCATATTTTAGATGTAATCACTGCATATCCTCTGTCAGATGGGCCTGTTTTCCATTATGTTTGCCTGTGTGTGTGTGTGTGTGTGTGTTTGTGTGTGTGTGTGTGTGTGTGTGTGTGTGTGTGAATTATATTAAAAATGTAACACTTGATCAATCCTTACAGGAAAGAGACTTTATGCACTTACAATGCTGTGAAAAAGTATATATTTTTTTGTTTATATATCATACTAAATTGTTCCAGATATTAAAACTAAATCTAAGATAAAACAAGGCAAACTGAGTAAATACAAAATACAGTTTTTAAATGATAGTTGTGTATTGAAGCAATAAATGTATCTAATACCAACTGGGCCTGTGTGAAAATGTATTTGCCCCATCAGCTGGACTAGAAATAACCAGGCCTGATTACTGCAAACCCTGTTCAATCACATCAACACTTAAACAGAACTTTTTCAACAGCATGAAGTTGGTATTTCTGAACACTGTACCAAAATTGAAAGAAATTCCAGAAATGATGAGGAAGAAGGTGATTGAGACACATCAGTCTGGGAAGGGTTACAAAGCTATTTCAAAGGCTCTGGGACTCCAAAGAACCACAGTGAGAGCCATTATCTCCAAATGGGAAAACTCAGCACAGTAGTAAACCTTCCCAGAAGTGGCCAACTTTCCAAAATTCCTCCAAGAGCACAGCAACTACTCATCCAGGAAGTCACAAAAGACCCAAGGACAACATCAGAGGACCTACAGGCCTCTCCTGCATCAATAAAGGTTAGAGTGGTGAGGTGAAAACCACTGCTAACCCAGAAGAACATTAAGGCTCATCTGAATTTTGCAAAAACACACATTGATGATCCTCAAACCTTTTGGGGGAATGTTCTGTGGATTGATGAATCGAAAGTGCAACTGTTTGAAAGACCGGGGTCCCGTTACATATGACGTAAACCAAACACAGAAATCATACCTATGGTCAAGATTGGTGGTGGAAATGTGATGGTGTGGGGATGCTTTGCCTGGTGGACCTAGGCAGCTTGCAATAATTGAGGGAAACATGAATTCTGCTCTCTACCAGAAAATATTAAAGGAGAATGTCAGAGAATTTCAGTCCATTAGTTGATACTCAAGCGAAACTGGATTATGCAGCAAGACAATGATCCAAATCATAGTAGTAAATCCTAGTCTTAGACCTAAGTGAAAGACTGATCTCCAGTTTTTGTTAACGTTTGGTTGCAGTTATTGTTGCTGAAGGTGGCACAACCAGATTTTAAGTTTAAGGGCGCAATTAGTTTTTCACATGAGTAATGGCTTTTGGATAACTTTTCTTTGCTTCAAATAAATAAATAAATTGGTGTTGTATGTTCACCCAGTTTTCCTTTTTTTATTTATCTCATGTTATGTAACATGACTCTACGGCATTTTAAAAAAACATACAAAGGTGTGCAAGCCTTGCGTACTGTGTGTAAGGTTCATGTGGTCTTCCTTTGAAATCACTGAGCAAGTTTTTGAAGTATAAATAACCCAACGGAGGCAGGCTATATGACTAAATATCAATATTGTTGTCATTTCTGTAAAGCTGCTTTGCTTCAACAAAGATATTGTTTGTTTTTCAAATTGGCAAATACATGATATTGTGTATGAATGTCTCTGGTCTGTGCTCATCTATCCTTCTAGGTAAACCTTTTTCAAATTGGAAATAATTCATTTTATTGTATTATAGTTTATTTGTGATTAATCTAAAGATGTTTAGTGATTGTACAAACACTTAGGGCACTGCCCATATAAACAAAATGAGCATATTTTCTTGGCATAAAACCTGTTTTGTATTCTATATATACTATTCAAAATAATATTTGATACTCAAATATGTGAGAATTTCTTAACGCTATTTGCCTTGGCACTCTTACTATTCTTTCATTCTTTCCACCTCTATCCCTGATTCTCTAATTAAACACTTAAATCAGCATTCAATCCATTTATATCCCCTCTCCCAGTCTTGTTAATTAGCTTATAAGTTGAATCAGTGATTTACATGACAAGGATTTATTTTTATTTACAGTAATCTCCACATGCCTCATGTCAAACCCAGGTGTTGCGTGTGAAGGCTGTTTGTTAAGACAACTCCAGTCTAACGAGCTGTTCCTGATCTCTCCACCCTGATCTCTCCACCCGGGCTCCCCTCCCATGGCACCTTAGGGCGGCCATTCCACTGGCCACCTGAAAGGTCCCGCTTCAACTAACTAAAGCCTCTTATCTCAGGTGCATTCCATCAGGGCAAGGCATCACTCTCTATTCCTCACTTCATACTTTTTAATCTTTATCAATGTTCCTACTTTTCCTACTTTAATTACTGATGAGATACATATGTACATATCATCACAAATATTTGCATTGTGCAAGTGTGTGAGTCAATTTTCAACCACACATCTTATGTGAATGAACTCTCATCACTATTTATGCTGGCTACGTTCATTTTAATTACAATTGTAATATGCTTTATATGATAGACAGTGTTTAAACTCTACACCTGGATGAGTGGAAAGTTCAGGTATAAAAATATTTAATGTTGACAGTAAATTAAAATGAAGAATTAAAGGTACATCAGAAAGCAGTTTTTTATCTCAACACTGGATGGCAATCTTCTCCTATATATAAACATGAATTTTTGAGCTCTGTGTTGTTTTTCAGGTCTCTGTCTGCTTTTAGGGTTTGGGATGAAGGTTTATACAGCCACAGCACAGGTATCACATTTTAAAACGTTTTATTGTTATTTATGTATTTATTTTTGCTAAATGTGATCAAATTAAACAAAATGTTGACAACCAGTAGTTTAACAGTATGCTTATTCCTACTGACATTTAATTCATGTCAGTGGGAATCAAGATGTCATCACCTGCTATCACCTGCTAATACTTTCAGGCTTTTAAAATCCCTTAGACAAGTAAGGAATAAAATATAACGATGAAACTGTTACCACAATAATTTTATTTTGTCACTCTAAATGAGCTGTTACTGTAGAAACGATAATGCATTAGAACTAGCGAATTAACAGACCTATGATTTGCCTCGTAGTTGGAACTACTGTCTGAGCAGCTTTTATATAAGGAATAAAGCATGACTTGTGTGCTGTTATAAGAAAATAATCCAGAGCATGGTGGTGTGATTCGGCCCAAGTTTTCCAATCATCTGTCGCCAAAGTGTTTTATTCCTCTTATATCACAGCAGTTTGCTGACAATCACATTTTTTAATTTGTTAATGAACAACACATGGGGCATTTTAACCTTTATAGACATGTTTAATGAGGTTTAATGTCCACGAGACAAGTACGTGTTATTCAAGTTAGTCATCCAGCCTCTCTTTTTTTTTCTGTCTTAAAGTTTAAGACAAAAAATAACACATCTTGTCAATCATCTTGTCAAAAAAATACCTCTCTCCTGAAGATTTTCATCTGACTGTTACAAATCTCTGACACTGGAGACTCTTTCCATAAAATGAACAGCTCCTTACAGTACACATCACCATAACTACATGAATGATTACACATTTTTCTTTGTTGAATAAAAACACCTTTTTTGAAATATATGTTATTGATTTAGATTATGTAGTTTATATTATGTAGGGACAATGCAATTCCCTCTGATTGAGGTGGTACTATAGAAACAATAACATACTTGTGCATTAATAAATGACTGTCATTTGAATTGTGGTCACATCTGCTGTTATAGAAAATTATTAGGGTCCAAAGCTCAGAATAGATTGATTTTGCTTGATAAGTTGTGGAAAAAACTAATAGAATTGTGTTATATAATAATAATAAAAAGTTTAGTTTAGTCATTCAGCCATTAATATACATCGATTAAAAATGCAGTAGAATAGGTATACATACCCATATTTGCCGAGTTGGTTTTAGGTGATAATCATTAAAAGAGACAACAGTTAACACCTGTAGGTGTGTTTGAGCTCTGTTTTATTAAGCATTTTTAAAAGAACAAGGAAATCAGTCTGTGAATACGATCTTTATATTGATTATATTGATATAATTAGTGCAAATGCTTAAAGAAATAGTATATAGATAAAAATAAGTGTCTATGCTTATATGAATACATAATTAATAACCTATTAAAGTCTTACTATCCTTGTGAGGTCTTTCCACTGACATATTAATTAATGCATAGACATAAATCTAACCCTGGCTAAATTCAGTAACCCAAATAAATCCTAAGCTACAGATTTTGTGAAAAAGCAGTTTTTCTTGTAGGGGCCCACAAGATCAAAACTGTCAGATATTCTTATCCTTGTGGGGACATTTGATAACCACCAAGAGGTAAAAGTATGCACACACACACACACAAACACACACACACACACACACACACACACGGCTTGCTTCTTTGTCATTTGTTTGACACATAAAGAAGGCAGTATATATTTCTTGTGGTGAGCAATTGCCTCAGTTGACATCTGCTATATTATCCATTATCCAAAACCTTATCATAACCATGTTATGTGAGATGTTCATGATCTCTCATGACACGTTTAGATGTTTGAAATGAAGTCCCGATTTGTCACAATAGAGGGTGTAGCATCCCAGATCACAGAGAACCATCAAGTGTCACACTAAGTGGCACATTTCACCTGTCCTCAAGTTCTTAAAGTTGTATTTCGAACTCTTGGAGCTGTGACACTTTCTGCAACCTTCCCGGGTGACCTGTACTTTTACACTGAATTCTCGTTCTCTCTTTTATTAAGACATAGTTTTTATTCAGCATCTCTATGCCCATTTCCCCCCCCTATTCTGTCATTTTACTCAAAAGAATTAGCGTGGGAATTATGCACATGTATAAACATTCATGTACTTGGAGCAGTCATTTCCACATGTCCACATGGGTTTCCTCCAAGTTCTCAGGTTTCCTCCCATCTCCCAAAAACATGCTCTGGATATGCTCTGGGTCCACCACAACCCCCAACCAGGATAAAACAGTTACAGAAGATAAAACACACCGTCAGTGTAGTAAACTGTTATTGTGAGGCTGCAGGCCTCATTTTCACATAAATGAAGGAAAGTGTCATTTGCTGGGATTACAATGGCATTAAATATCTTTTGAACTTAAATATTTTAGTGCTGGAGGCATTCATTTATGTAAGATTATTTGGATTCATGCTCAGCTGCCAGCTTCTCTCCCTGAGCTCATGCCATTTTTAACAAATGTGAGTCATGAGCTGTGTCTGAAAGTGCTGCCTCACTCACTCATTCACTGTTTACTATATATTTTCTTCTACATACAGTGAGAGAGACTGCGGAATGAATTCAGAAAACCCTGTGACTAGTGAGTGGTCTGGAAACACATCATCGTGACATATCACTATGTAGGCCAATAGGTCAAATATGACCAGTTACCTAGCAACCTGAAGCTGCAAAATAGTATTAAAAGCATTTTCTGTATTAAACACACTAACAAGTACGTGCAGGTTTTAGTGGTCATTGAACAATATTTTTCATTTACATCTTTAGATGCAAATTTATGTGCTGTGGTGTTCTAACCAAAATAATGCTTACTAAAGATTAATGTTACTAAAGATTAATGAATGTTACTGGCAATAAAACATCAAAAATTCAAGCTAAAATAAATCTTTATGGATTGTGGTATTTTGTGTGCACGTAGTATTAGTTGCATGCTGGATTTATGGTTGATTATATTAATAATATTGTATATTGTATATAGACATAGATAAGCAACATACAAAGAAATCAAATTTATATGGCATTTTCTATTATAAAATGACAATAAACTAAAGAAAATTGAAAGGTTTAAAATTGTCAACGAAGTAAATAAGTATTAAATAAAATATCTTGAAATAGGTTTAATAATCTTATATTTGGACTATTGTGATCTTATAATAGGAAATACAAAGAAGTAGCCAAGAAGGCCCAGCAGTGCTGCCACTTCCTACAAAGGCTGAAAAGAGATAAACTCCCCCTCCCATCCTCACAAGGTTCTACAGCGGGACAATACAGAGCAACCTGACCATCTGTCTCACAATGTGGTTCAGGAACTGTACAGTACATTATGCAGTCTTGTATACTGTTATGTGTTGCCCCATGGTACTAGAGAAACATTTAATTCCAATGTATACAGGCTATATAGAGGAATGACAATAAAAACCCACTAGATATATTTGACTATATTCAAGATATTTTCACTAGCTAAGATGCTGGTTTTTTTTCAATATCTTTATTGACATGAAGACATGGCACATCGGAAAACAAACAGCAACATCATCAACAACAAGAAAAACCGCAATACACAAATACCCGTATTTATATAAAAAAGAAAAGAAGTTACAGACCTAATTTCATATATCTCAGTGAATTAACAAAACGAGAGCCATACTTTCTGTTTTTTTTTGTTTTTGGTAACAGATCAGAACATACAGTCATACACACATAATCAAGTACCAACACACACAAAGCAAGACAAAGAACCAAAAGCTAACAAACAAAACAAAACAAACAAAACAAAATAAAAAAGAAAATAAGTAACAATTTTAATAAATAAACTAAATTAAATATAAAAATACAAAAGAAAATGGGGGGGGGGGGTTCCCTCAATCAGAAGAAAAACACAACTGAGATTTGAAGAAGGTTAAGAAAGGCTGCCACTTCCTGTCGGAAATTATCAGAGTTGGCACCCAGAGATACCTAATCTTTTCCAATTTTAGAAAAGACATGACATCCCTGACCACTGAGTGCTGGAGGGAGGCTTTGTAAATTTCCAATGGAAAAGAAGACGCCGTCTTGCTAACAAGGAAGTGAATGCCAAGAGATCTAATTGGTTCGAGGTATACCTGGTATAATCCTCCGGATACCCAAATATGGCAATATGAGGAGAGGGCTTAACAGTAACAGACAGTATTTTAGAATCAGGAAAGACAGAGATTACCATGTCACCAACCTACACCCACTGTTGAGCTCTTGCACTCTGCAGAATGTCCTCACAGTCCGCATGGTTATGAAGTCTGACGATAATAATAATAATAATAATAATTTATCAATTTGTATAGCGCTTTTTACAATGGTACATTGTCTCAAAGCAGCTTTACAGAAATATCATTTTTACATTTACAAGCGACTTACTAATGAGAGCACATTCACACACCAATGGTAGCAGAGCTGCCAGCTTGCCATTGAGGGCAACTTAGGGTTCAGTGTCTTGCCCAAGGACACTTCGGCATGTGGAGTCACCCGGGCTGGGATTCGAACCGCCACCCCCACGATTAGTGGATTAGTGGACAACCCGCTCTACCGACTGAGCCACAGCCGCCCTAATAGATAATAGGATGTGGGCACTCACCGGGTTTGGGCTTCGGCTGCAGAGTACGATGAGCGCGGTCCAAAAGTGGCGCTTTGTCTAACTTAAAAACCTCCTTAAGCAGAGTGGAGACAGCAGCCAGCATGGATGAGCTGGTCGAGTCCTCTGGGACACCGATGATCCTAATATTATTGCACCGCGTTCTAGCGTCAAGATCCTCACATTTAAAATCCACTTTGCTTAACTCGGCCGAAAGGTGCTCTACTTTAGCCTGTAGTATAGCGATGTCATCACAACAGGTAGAGAGCGAAGTTTTCACTTCCCCCACTGTATATTTCAGAACATTCACCTCCGACTGAATATTAGTAATAAAGACTGTTACTTCAGTCTTTACGGTCTGTAGCTCGGACTTAATAAAAGTCAGGTTTTCGCCTAAGGCCGCCTGAAGCTCAGTTCTGAAAATGGCCGCCATCAATGTTGTTGCAGGAGCCCCGAAAGTTGCGTCTCACTCCATCTCTCACTCAACAGGAACTCTGCTAAGATGCTGTTTGTTTGACGAATATAATTATATTCTGCAAATGCAAAAGCTCTATTGTAATCAGATACTTATTTTTTTAAAGGCAATGCTTTTTTTGCAGAAAATTTATTTTATTTCTTTATTTAAAACATAGTAAACTTTGCAAAATAACAATTTATGTGTTGTTCATACTGTTCATATGACAATTTTTAGAATGTTTGTTATATATAGAAACAAGAACAAAGTGTAACTTTGAAATGTTTGGGGGGAAGAACATTAATTAAACTTTAATATTGATTATATTTATATAAGTAATACAAATGCTTAAAGAAATAGTGTATAGATCAAAAATAAAAAACATGAATGTGTAAATATGTTGTAATAAACCAAACAACACAATAACACAATTAAACAATAAAAATGCTGCATTGCATGAAGAACCTAAAATGTACAACAGCAGAACATTAGCATGTAAAACAACTGACTCAAAAGACTAGCAGTTAAATATATTTGTCAGGATTCCCCCTGCTGGCCAGGTGCGGCACTGCACCTTGGCCGGTTCTGGCGCCATCATGTGGCTGAACTATGGCAGTGACTAAACCTAGCACCTGGACTTTGTGTCGGTGGACTCCATGTCCCAACAGCCATTGCCACTTGGTCACATGTTATCTAGCACCTGTTTCACGTTTCTGTTAATGAGCACTGGTGTGTGTATATATAGTTGGGATTTGCACTTAGTCAGGGTCTTTTGTTAGGGTGTTTAGACTTCTGTATCTGTTTGATTCCTGTTTCCTCTGGTTAGATTTCTGTGTCTGTTTAGACTTCTGTATCTGTTTAGCCTCTTGTTTCTCTATTTCAACTCTTGTATCTGTTTAGATTCTTGTCTCTGTGTTTAGCCTGAATATCTGTAACCTAGTGCTAGTGTCTTTGTTTTGCTTATGCTATTCTGTGTGAAATAAACGTTCACAATTTCCGTCTGCAACTGTTTCCACCTCAACCGCCATCGTGACAATATTGACTAGTTACAACCTTGATATTCAAAAAGACAAGTATTAGCTGGCTGAGATAATTCATTACAAATGTATTAAATATCAACTTTAAAAGATAGGCTATGGCATGAGGCAAAGCAAAAACAAAATAACATGCACATAATGCTGTATTCTCAACAAACTAATGTTTGTTCACATAATTCAACATGTCATGTTTAATTCCAAATGGAAGTTCCAAGGAAAACATGTCAGACCTAAATGTTGGCATATTGTAACAACAGATTTTGCAAACTAATGCTTAGTTTTTGCATTAGGCACAGCACGTTGCCACGTCACACCTCCAGGACATCTTTCTGGATCAATCCTGACCTTGGATTACCATCAGTGATGTTTCACATTCTCTTCCTGTGTCTGGGTGGGTTTCCTCAAGGTTCTCTGGTTTCCTCTAGGTTCCTGTACATCCCATCAGGGGTGTATTCCCAACTCATGCCCAATGTTCTCCAGAAAGGCTCCAGATATAACACAACCCTCACCAGAATAAAGCAGTCATAAGAGTGAGTATCAGGAGATTTCACTGAGAACGCTACAAAATGACTGCAGCCTAAATAGTATGTTATATTACATTTATTCATTTAGCAGACGCTTTTATCCAAAGCGACTTACAAATGAAAGCACACTCACACACCAATGGTAGCAGAGCTGCCATGCAAGGTGCTAGCTTGCCATCGGGGGCAACTTGGGGTTCAGTGTCTTGCCCAAGGACACTTCAGCATGGGGTCACCCGGGCCGCGATTCAAACCACCAACACTACGATTAGTGGATTAGTGGACAACCCGCTCTACCGACTGAGCCACAGCCACAGCCGCCCCTAGGGGGCAAATAGGGGGTGAATAGGGGACAAATTGAGACACTGCATCAACGACTAGGAGCCATATCATCGTGCAGACCTGTTTTATTTGGACCTTAGTTATCTTTCAGTAGAACTGTTGCATTATTTGGTTAAGTTTTTCATATGAATGTCCTGAGAGTGAGTGTGCTCTGCTTCAAATGGGAAAATTTGCTTACTATATGTCTATGACAATTTTTACTTTGTCTGCTTTGGGAAATGCAAAAGCCACAAGCTTTGCTGTCTCTTCAGGTAGAGCTTTAAATACCGCTTTAAAAACCTATCTCAGAGGGTCCCCCCCAAGGCATGATCATGAGCATGAACTATTATTGTTTTATTATGATTGTTATTTATAATGGTATCTGGTGTCTGATTCAATCCATTTTGTGTGGTTTTATGATAGAAATATGCACACATTAATGTCACAGATGAATGTCTTTGATATCTTTACATGCACAAGTTCAACGAGTTTGTATTACTGAAATTGGGTCATTAAACCTGGAAGTGCAGCTTTAATATTTTCTTAACTTTTTACTACATAGTTGTCCTCTAACGATTCCAGGCCTTTTACCCTGATTGCCACATATCGCTTGCGCACTCACACAAACATGCGTTCCACCACGGTTTGGTGCCGTAGGCTTTAAGAGCCCTGTTTAATACACACCCTGTATTTTTTTATTATTTTTTTTTTCATTCTCCTCCTCTGCCTGCTGTATTTGCAGGCAGCTTTAGTGCCAGACGCCCTGAGGCAGCAGTAGCGCCAGTGAGTCTTCCCACCTCTGTTTTTGTGGTGGGAGATGACATGTCGAAGCTTTGAAGGGCAGGAGAAGGAGGAAAGGGAGGGAGGGAGGGAGGGAGTGAACATATCACTCTGCAAGAGCACTGAAATGTTATGTGGCCTGCAGTCCGCCCAAAGTTCTCTCACTGTATATGTGGGCCAGCAAAAATGGAGACAGGAAGCACGATCAGACTACACACACACACACACACACACACACATGTAGACACCCTTAAAAAAAACTTTATGAAACACTCAAAAATGCTCAATCCCTTACTTGCATTCTCAGGGATTCACGTATTCCGTTGAACATGATATGAGCAACACATCAGCTCAGCCTTCTGGTGATTACAGTCAGCCTAAAGCTATGTGCTTTGCCACACCTAAGTTATAGCACGACACTTCAAAGATCTTTTAAAAAACTCTCTGGAATGCTGAGGCACTTTAAACACGCCGGCAAAACGATAGACAGCACATGCACAGAGCCAGACAATCCACCCACCCACAGCACCTATACCGAAGTAAATAAAGATGCCATGGCACAAACAAAAAGCAGTTTAATAAGCACAGGATAATGTGCCCTGTGTCCTTTTGCTGTGGAGGCATGCGTATGTAGGTAGTAAGGTTGTCACTATGTTGACTATGCAGATGTTTATGTGTATATATTCTACTACAGCTGACTTTGGTCCTGTTGCTCTGGAACTTTAACTGTGCTTAATTTGTACCATATACTATGTTCATAGTATATGTGCATGTGAATATATATATATATATATATATATATATACACACACACACACACACACACACACATATATATATATATATATATTCCATACATTGTCTACACTGCATTGCACAATGAGTGTACTTCATGTACACCTGTGTGTGTGTAAGAGCATGTTACAGTGGTGCCATTGGCATGTCTCCTCCAGTGTTTACGTCCCTGCCGAGCTTCTGTTTGAAGGGCCCTTCATTTACAGACAGGGAAGATTAGAGAGGAGCCATTCTATAAACCCTCCTGTGGAGATCAAACGGGACCAGAGAAATGTCTCCCATGCACCATTGCATCTAGGTGAGGGGATTATTCTTTGTACACCTACCATCCCCAACAATACACACACACACACAAACGCAGACACACACAGACAATGCTGAAATGATTTCTAGTCATCTAGTTCCTGCTCTTCATAGCCATGTCGTCCTGTGAAGCGTCTCGCTCAAACAGAAATAAAAGGCCTGTTTGATTAGCTGTGAGTTCTGCCTGATTTTACAGCAAATCATTGCACGACCTCCAGTGAGATTTCTGAGGAGCTGTCATAACTATCCAGGTCGTCGTCGACTGGTTACGTGCACGTCTTGCCCAAAAAGCACAGAATATTACATTGTGCGTGCAGGGCAGCTTCTTATCCAGCTGAATCATTGGCACAACTGACCACAGAACCCTAGACACTGTTGTCTGCACCTGTAATTATTGTGTTCCTGGAGCTCGACGTCATTGCATTTTAGTTTTATAAAGTGACCTCATGGATTGGAGCAATGCCATACCACATGCAAGCTTCATGTTCAAGTCACTTCATTGACTCTCTCCACAGCTTGCTGTTTTCCTTTTCACATAAACAGTGCCAATATGGCAAAGATAAAGATTGCAGTTATATCAAATCATTAACTATCATTATTTATGACGTGATGTCTTGTTACAGCAAGTCTAAATCATTTCACAAATACTTCAGCGATAAATTTTCACCTTCTTTTGTAATACAACAAGCACACAGATTTCATGTTATGTACTGCTCTCACCTCAACTCAGTGCAGTAACCAGCATAAAAAAAAAAATTGTGAGGCCCACATTGCAGAATTCACAATGCTGAATTTCATTATGTTATCCTTTTCTTCTTCCATAAACTGCTCTGACTCCAGTTAAACTGATTCATTTTATTCAATTAAATATTTTGTTGCACAATCCAAGTTATTTGTTTCTGGATTACATTACATAACGATATTGTACCATCAATACAATAGTTAATAATCATAATCATGGCATTAATATGTCATTAACAAGTAATGTTACACAATACAAAAGCTGACATTAGGGAACTAACTTTAAGTATTTATTCATAGGAACCTGATTTGGCCATATTAAGAGTCTAAAATCAAACATATTTAGGTTTTCATGTTTGCTCTCATAAACACACATTTACAGTATATTATATGTTCTCACTGCTGATTGGGTAATCTTAAAATGCTTTTCCACATTGTACAATAAAATTATCAGGATGTCAATGTTTTCATACTGATTTGACAACAGCAGATATGTTAAAGAAGTTAAAGTGGGAAAAAATCCTTCCAAAACTAGCTAATAGATAGTTATTGCAATGGCACAACATCATTTATATTGACTTTTTAAGTTCTAAAAGATTTATAAGGCTGCTTTAGATAATGAAAAACTGTAAAGTAATAATGTAAAATCAAAATAAGAACTGCAGGATTAACAAGGAACAATTAAATATATTAAAATAATTGAGACAAAACTATATCTCAATTAAAATCCAGACTAATTAGTGTTGCTTTAATCATTTGAAAAGCGTTACAATGTCATTATATTGTCAGACTCCTGAACATTATATCAATCTAAATTTTTCTCTGTGTGTCCTACGTTCCTCATTCCCAATGTAACAACTGGCTGTGAGCTCCTTATTTGGTGTGATCCAACAGTATTGCCTTAGTGCCCTGTCATTACAGTGGATTGAAAGGTGAGTGATTACAGGGTAAATAAACACATTAGGCCCATCATTAATGGGACGACCTGTTATTATGCAGCAGAGCATCAGGGGAAATGTCAACATGTTCACCATTTAAGTGCATCACTCAATTTCAGGTCAGAGAAGTCACATATTATGGCATAATTGCACTGCTGAAAATCGTATTAATAGCTGTCTGTATTATCTGATGGATTGTGTTGGTAAGCAGGCCTACTTAAAAGGTCTTGTGTTTTATTGTTAGTTGCCACTCTGCATATTGTTTTCTTTAAATGAAATCACATTGATTAGAAATACTTGGGCTACGTGCCATGAGGAATGTTGAAAATTGCCTGTCACACCTTGATGATTCTTTGAAATATGAGCTGTGGCTTATGCTGCAGCTGCTTCCTGCTTCTTTAACATCTTAATGAAATAAACAAGACATAAAAAATGTGAACGGCCATATAAACTGCTTTGCCTCCACACCTCCTTGGCATCTATCCTGGTGTGTTTGAATTTTCCATGGCAGCTCTGCTAGCTGCTGAGAGTGCTGTTTCTTGAAGTTGCGTTTTGTGTAGCAGCAAGGACGAGCATGTGAGCCGAGGCTCTGTGCAGCCTCTCAGCACTTGAAGCAGACCTGACCAGAAGTGCCTGTGGGAGCAGGCTAAAGAATGAGCTCTGTGTGTGTGTGTGTGTGTGTGTGTGTGTTGTCTCTGTTCTTGTTAAGCTTTTATACTTCCGTCAGCTGATATTCTTCCATCTCTTCTTCTTCAGCTCTTGCACCTAGTAGCCTATAAGCATGCCTCTTTTAATGGATAAACAGAAAATCACAGACAAGTTAATTCAACTCAGACTGTTGCATCATTCATAGTCTTGTAAGACAGACTTCTAGCTATCGCCAGAATGTCTGGTAGGTTTCAACACTCTATGTTGTAAATACAAAACACCTACGCTGACAGGAAGGGGCAATGTGACTGATCAACTGAAGACTAGGCTTGTGTGCTATAACAATTTAATTTTCTCTACACAACAACACACTTCCATGACATCTACTGATAATTACTCCTATCATATTGTATTACCAGGTCTGCCAACCTTTACTATTTTGTTTAGGAGCTCCACAATTTAATGGATTATTCTAGTATGAGTTATGACTTAAAATATGACAAAAGAGCAGTTATTTTCTCTCCAATAAAATGGGAGGGGAGCCAATTGACATATACACTATATGACCAAACGTATGTGGACACCAGACCATCAAACCCATATGTACTTTTTCTACAGTATGTGGGCACAGGGGCATTGTCATGCTGGAACAGGTTTGGGCCTCTTAGTTCCAGTGAAGGGAAATGTTAATGCTACAGCTATAAAGACATCCTATACAATTGTATGCTTCCAACTTGGTAGCAAAAGTTTGGATAAGGAACAAATATGGGTGTGATGGCCAGTCTAAAACCTTCCATATTTTTCCCATGCGTAAGTTGTTTGTTGTGGTGGCACTGCTTTTGTGGTCATACTCTTGCTGTATGATTAAGTTCTTCCCAATTAGATTGGATGCATTTCTCTGTAAATTGGAAGACAGATTGTCTCTTTAACCTTTTGAATTCATTCTGCTGCAGTCATCATAAGTACCATCATCAATAAACATTACTGAGCCTATTCCTGAAGCAACCATGCAAGCCTAGGCGATGACACTACCTCCACCATGCTTGACCTCCACCATGAGCTTGTATGTTTGTATGTTCATGAGCAGATCCATTCTTTCTCCATACTTTGGCCTTTCCATCATTTTGGAAGAGGTTAGTCTTGGTTCCAGAATGTTTGTGGCACATCTCTGCTTTTCTTTGCAAATTCCAACCTGGCTTTTTGATTCTTAATGCTGAGGAGTGGTTTGCATCTTGTGGTATGGCCTCTATATTTCTGCATGAGTATTCTTCAAATGGTGGATTGTGATACCATCACCCCTGCCCTGTGAAGGTTGTTGGAAATACAGACGAGCTACAGTGCATCAGGAAAGTATTCACAGCGCTTCACTTTTTCCACATTTTGTTATGTTACAGCCTTATTCCAAAATGGATTAAATGAATTAATTTCCTCAAAACTCTACAAACAATACATCATAATGACAACATTTGAAATTTGAAATCTTTGCAAATTAAAAAAAAAAAAAAAAAAAAAAAAAAAAAAAGCACATGTATATAAGTATTCACAGCCTTTGCCATGAAACTCAAAATTGAGCTCAGGTGCATTCTGTTTCCACTGATCATCCTTGAGATGTTCCTACAACTTGATTGGAGTCCTGTGCTAAATTCAGTTGATTGGACATGATTGGGAAAGTCACACACCTGTCTATATTGGGTCCCACAGTTAACAATGCATGTCAGAGCACAAACCAAGACAAGAAGTCCAAGGAATTTTCTGTAGACCTCTGAGACAGGATTGTATAAAGGTACAGATCTAAGGAAGGGTACAGGAAGAAATCTGGAACCAGCAGGACTCTTCCTAGAGCTGGCCGCCCGACCCAGACTGAGCAATCGGGGGAGAAGGGCCTTAGACTGAGAGGTGACCAAAAACCCGATGATCACTCTGACAGAGCTCCAGCGTGTCTCTGTGGAGAGAGGAGAACCTTCCAGAAGAACAAAGATTTCTGCAGCACTCCACCCATCATGCCTGTATGGTAGAGTGGCCAGATGGAAACCACTCCTCAGTAAAAGGCACATGACAGCCTGCCTGGAGTTTGCCAAAAGGCACCTGAAGGACTCTCAGACCAAGACCAAGACAAAGATTGAACTCTTTGGCCTGAATGGCAAGCATCATGTCTGGAGTTAACCAGGCACCAGTCATCACCTGGCCAATACTATCCTTACAGTGAAGCATGGTGGTGGCAGCATCATGCTGTGGGGATGTTTTTCAGTGGCAGGAACTGGGAGACTAGTCAGGATCAAGGTAAAGATGAATGCAGCAATGTACAGAGACATCCTTGATGAAAACCTGCTCCAGAGTGCTCTGGACCTCAGACTGGGGCAAAGGTTCATCTTCCAACAGGACAACGGCCTTAAGCACACAGCCAAGATAACAAAGGAGTGGCTACAGGACAACTCTGTGAATGTCCTTTAGTGGCTCAGCCAGAGCCCAGACTTGAACCCGAATTGAACATCTCTGGAAAGCTCTGAAAATGTCTGTGCACCAATGCTCCCATCCAAACTGATGAAGAAGAGTGAGAGAAACTGCCCAAATATTGATGTGCCAAGCTTGTAGAGTCATACTCAAAAAGACTTGAGGCTGTACTTGGTGCCAAAGATGCTTCAAAAAGTATTAAGCAAAGGCTGTGAATGCTTATTTACATGTGTGTGTGTTTTTTTTTTTGTTTTGTTTTGTTTTGTTTTTTAATAAACAAACTTCTTTCACGTTGTCATTATGGGGTATTGTTTGTAGAATTTTGAGGAAAATAATGAATCTAATCCATTTTGGAATAAGGCTGTAACATAACAAAATGTGGAAAAAGTGAAGCGTTGAGAATACTTTCCGGATGCATTGTATCAAAGCCGCTATCAAAGCAAACTGGGCTTGCCATAACACCTCAGGCACAGGCCGGTTGCCTCCATGCCACAACACATTGATGCAGTAATTTGTGCAAAAGGAGCCCCAACCATGTATTAAGTGTTTAAATGAAAATACTTTTCAAAGGATTTAAATTTCTGCGTTATAATTTTTTTATTTTAATATTTTGAGATACTGGATTTTTGATTTCCATGAGCTGTAAGCTGTGATCATCAAGATTAAAACAAAAAAGGCTTGAAATATTTCACTTCAGGTGTAATGAATCTAGAATATCTGAAGGTTTCACTTTTTGAATTATATATATA
>JAFFST010050818.1:348182-361799 GCA_022414735.1 Noturus placidus | reverse complement strand
CCCCCCCCCCCCCCCCCCCCATGAGTATCCATCCATCCATCCACCCACCTCATAGGTAAACACAGTAGCCAGATAGCCATAAGACAAAATGTTTCCCAGAGAACTGATGATGCTACCATTCAGTGTGATCTTTTCGAACAGTCTTGCAGTGCTTACATATTTTCCGGTTAGGATAATGACTCCGTCGATTAGTTGGATCACAGTGCTATTTAACTATTGTTATTCAAACAGCTTTGACTGTGTATTTATTTATTTACCTCTTTAAGATCCTCATGGATATTCTGTGCACATATCTGGACTCCAGACTTCCTCCTCACCCAAAGTATCCAGATGGCAAAACCTTCACATCTCAGCATTTCATCCAGACTCCAAACAAACCAGGTAAAGCCATAAATAATGCTACAATTTCTGTTTATTTGTAGATATGTTCTTTTTAAGCCCAGCTTTATTATTTTTTTTTTTTGGTATGGTTTATGCAGATCTTTCCAACGAGAATCTCTTCTGCATTCACCAAAGCAGCATCAACCCACCTCATTATCAGCTTGTGTATCAGGGCCATATCTACAGCCTGCCTAAGGTACAGTATGTTCCCTTCCGCTACACCCTCTGTATGACTAAAACTACAGCCAATTATAATTACCTTCATTCCTGTGACGTGGCTTGTTGATGTTTACAGGGCAGGAACAATTTGTTCCACACAATCCTCATGTTCCTTTACATTATCAAGAGCAAGGAGTCTGGGATGCTAGGGTGAGTTTCACTATCAGCAAGTTACTGCTACTCGAGTTCTGTATGGTCCTTGTTGAGGGTTAGGGTGCAAGCAAATGTATTTGTTGACCCGTTTGCAGGAGCATTTACACAAGAAACATGGTATACATGAAAATCCAGTTTGGGGAGAAAATAAAAATGTTTGTATCCTATGAGAACTCCTGAGTGTGTGTAAATTTTTCATATAAGGGCGACTCACTAATGTGAGCCTCAAGTGATCAGCTTCAAATTGTTTAATTGGTATGAGTTACTGTAACTTTTTTTTTTTTATTACGTTTTCAGGTTTAATAGTCTTATTTATTTTGACTGCACACAAATTTAACAAATATGTTTCATATTAATGACTTGAATAAAAGCAATTCAAAACAAATCCATAAATTAAGACAAGACTAACCTTTCAGACAAAAAAAATGCTTCCCTATACTGTAAAAGGAGGTAGAGTTAGTGTGTGTGTGTGTGTGTGTGTGTGTAGTAGTAGATGGCATGCTGCAGTATTGGATGCTTTAGTTCACGCCACACTTTCACCGTTTAGTCAGCATTTTGTCGTTTTCAGCGCTCTTAAGAGTTTTGTAGGTGTCAGTAAATGTAAATTGTCTGTCATGTATGCACTTGATGACTTGCAGGTGATTATGGACATGCACACGAGTACAAAGAAAATCAGTGTTGCTGAAATGTTTGTAAATCTAGCTTGACTTTTTGTATTTATTATTATTTCAGTTTGGGGTACAAAATTTCAGTTCAGATTATCAAGTAAAACTTTTATTTATAGAGCACGTTTAACACAACAAAAGTAAACTTTTACTCTACAATAAGAAATATAATATCCAGAGACAATTGCAACAAAGACAATAACAGTATATTTCAAATTAAGCAAAAGATAAAGAATAAAACTAAATTTTTGTTTTAATACTCACTTTAAAAACACTCTGTGACTACATTTTCATGCACATCAAATTCCATTTAAGGTCTATATTCCGGTTGCTGCCTTATTCAGAATACGATGTTTATATGCGTACAGGCATGGGAATATTCCTGTATATACGGTTGTTGTGAGTTTGTCTCAGTTGCAATTCCTAAATAGCCGACAGCTAAGCATCTGTTAGCACCCACAAGTCCTTGTGGACTGAGCATGTGTCTCCTTTCAGTGGGGCTTCTAAATCAGGTGTTTACATGCAATAAATTTCCAATTAAAACGGGCATATCAGGTGGGAACTTGGGGAATCAGAATATTGTCAAGAACTGATTTCTCACGTTATTTTTGTGTGTATGTGTTTTGTACTCCCTACAGAAGAGTCAACCTGGGGCTCTCTGGTGTCAACATTCTTTGGATATTTGGGGACTAATGCTGTTATAACTGAGTAAATACAACACTCTGAAACACTCACACAATGAGTAGTATATTGTACATGGCTGTACGTGGTTCTAATTTAATATTAGCTGGTTTTCCTGTGCTTTTGGGAAACTGCTGCATTATTCTTTTGGTTCCTAAAGCAGCTGCAGCCCAGCATCAGACACGGATCTTTAAGTGTTTTCAGCTTTGACACACAAGTGTGTCAACAGAGAAACTAGTTGTATTTGATGTTGTAAATAGTCTGCATGTGATACAGGTTTGTTTGATACAAAGCTGTAGAATTTTTCAGGATTGAATGTGTGAAATTGGTGTATTTTTATATCTGTGTGTTAGTGAATTGTTTATAGGCATAAACAGGTATTATTTCTGATGTATTACCTCACCCCCTTCTGTACACGCTGTCATGCTCATTCTTAAAAATGTAAGAACTAGTTGGATAACAGGACCAGATGAAATGTTGTGTAAGATGCCCACTTTCTCTCTGTTTAGGGAGTTTGTTACTGAAGGTTTTTCTACACACAAGAGCTATGATTGATTACCAGTCAAGGTCTGCGGTGAGAAAACGTTTCAGTAACTAACTCCCACATGAGGTTATGGTTATGCACATACTGGAGATGTGCCTCGCTTAGTCATCACACTCACACCAGAAAAGAAGATTTACTCCCCAATGTGAGCCAATTAAGATTTGATCATTCCACAGAGATTACCAGTAACTGTAATTTCCCCAACAGGAAAGGTTTAATTATAAAACCAGACTCTAGATCAGTTGTTTTTTTTAAAATGATGCGTAAAGGTAAATGACTCTCTTCCATGACTTTACATACCACAGGTTATTAAATATTTTCATTATTTATCTCTTTTGTATCTTTTTTACTGCTTGATGCCGAGGTAAACGCTCACAAGGATACCAACCATCTTACATATCTGCCAAAAAGACTTATTTGATTTGGTTCTTTGGAGCGTGTTTTGGTTGTTGTTTTGATATGCAATAAACGAAATGAATATTTTTAAACTTCTGTGTTGATTTTGCAATTATTGTGTTCTCTGTATGTCATGTTTCACTTTCATGAAGAGTTTTCTTCATATTGGATTCCATTTATCCACCTCATGGAATGTTAGTATTGTATTCAAACTGAATATTAAGAATAAGAATACTTTATCCTTTCTTTTTCTTTTCTTTCTATTTTTAAATATACATTTAATTTTCTAGGCAGTGCAGCATGTAGCATTGCCACCTCAGGAATCAAAGCTAGGACTCTGGAATTCTGAACTCTGGTTATTGTCTGTATGGAGTTTCTGTACATGTGCATGTTCATTTGAGTTCTCAGTTTCTCCCAAAAAACACCACACTGCTACATTCATTTGACTGCTAAAGTGTGTGCATGCACGTGCTGTACTAAACTATTCTCCTATCCAGTGTGTATTCCTTCCTCGCACACAGTATCTCAGGGATTGGCTCTGGATCCATTGTGACCCTGGTTCCATTATGACCCTGACCAGGTTAAAGCACTTAATGAAGATGAATGATATTTTCTTAGTTGTCTTGAGAATTGAACACTGTTGTAATCACTTTAAAGCCAGCTGTATGCTTTAGTTTGTGTTTTGATGTTCAGAAGGTAAGAATGCAATTTAAGCAACCTTTTTTTGTCAACAGTAACTGCATGTAAAAAAAAACTAAATATACAGGTGCATCAAAAAAATTATATTGTGGAAAAGTTCTTTGTTTTCCATAATTCAATTCAAAAAGTGGAACTTTTATATATGCTAGATTCATTACACATAAAGTGAAATATTTCAGGCTTTTTTTTTTAATCCTGATGATTACGACTTACAGCTCACAGAAATCAAAAATCCAGTATCTCAAAATATGAGAGAATTTATAATACAGAAATGATGGCCTTCTGAAAAGTATGTTAATTTATGCACTTGTTTGGGTCTCCTTTTGCATGAATTATTGCAAAAATGCAGCATGACATGGAGGCAATCAGCCTGTGATGCTGCTGAGGTGTTCAGGAAGCCCAGGTTGCTTTGATAGCAGTCTTCAGCTCATCTGTATTGTTGGGTCTGGTGTCTCTCAGAGATTCTCTATGGGGTTCAGGTCAGGCGAGTTGTCTGGCCAATCCAGCACAGTTATACCATGCAAACCAGTTACTAGTAGTTTTGGCACTGTGGGCAGGTGCCAAGTCGTGCTGGAAAAGGAAATCAGCATCTCCATAAAGATTGTCAGCAGATGGAAGCATGAAGTGATCTCCAATCTCCTGGTAGACACTGCATTGACTCTTGACAGTAGACCAACACCAGCAGATGACATGGTACCTCCAATCATCACTGATTGTGGAAACTTCACACTGGACTTCAAATGATTTGGATTCTGTGCTGCTTCACTCTTCTTCCAGACTCTGAGACCTTGATTTCCGAGTGAGATACAAAAATATTCTTACATCCTCCCCATGATTGTGGTTGTGTGTACTGAACAAGACTGAGCAATTAAAGGCTCAGGAAACCTTTGCAGGTGTTTTGAGTTAATTGGCTGATTAAAACTCTGCTCAGATCGACATTTCTTCATTATAAATGTATTCTAATAATTTTGAAATACTGATTAGTCCCGTCTGGGCCATGTGTGTGCGGAGTTTGCATGTTCTCCCCGTGCGTCGGGGGTTTCCTCCGGGTACTCCGGTTTCCTCCCCCAGTCCAAAGACATGCATGTTAGGCTGTTTGGCGTGTCTAAAGTGTCCGTAGTGTATGAATGTGAGTGTGTATGTGATTGTGCCCTGCGATGGACTGGCACCCTGTCCAGGGTGTCCCCCGCCTTGTGCCCGATGCCCCCTGGGATAGGCTCCAGGTTCCCCGTGACCCTGAAAAGGAGTAAGCGGTAGAAGATGGCTGGATTTGTTTTATGTAAGCCGTAATATTAAGATAAAAAAAAGGATTGAAATATTTCACTTTGTGTAATGAATCTAAAATATATGAAAGTTCCACTTTTTTATTACATTACGGAAATAAATGAACTTTTCCACGATATTCAATTTTTTAGATGCGCTTGTAATCAGTAAAGGTCGTATTTTAAAAAATACACTCGTGAACCCCAGTAGCCTCCGTTGCTATGGGTTACTTACTACAACTACCACAATCCTTTGCGGTGATTCGTTCGTCCCCCTCTTTTCCGGTTGTGTGTCGATCTCTAGGTTCGGTAAAACAGCACTGTGGATTGCCGCGATGTCAGTCCAGGTTGTAGCAGCGAAAATGTCTGAGGTCGAGCTAAAAGAAGTCCCCAAGAAAGAATTGCCCGTAGTTTCACCTGTTACACCGAAGACAGATGAAAAAGGCTCGTTCAACAACGAGGCTAATGTTCCAGTGATGTCTCCCATGTCCGAGCCCGGTGTCAGGGGCGACCCGAGTCCTGTGAGCCCGAACCCGGTCAAGATGCCTCAAGCGTCCGCGATGAAGCGACCGGACCCGCAACAAAACGGCGGCGAGGCGTTCATTAACAGTGACGGCACGGTCGCCGAGGCTCCTCGCATGAAAAAGGTACTCCGAGCCGAGTTATTTCAGTGCGGGGGAAGAAATCTATCCTGCGCTACTGAAATAGAGCTGGTTAAGTTCTGGGCTGGGTTTTTTTTTTTTTTTTAGCCAGTTAGCTTGTCATTGTGTGACGGAAGCTCGCGCTCTGCTAACGGCACATTTTATCGACAGGTCTCTCTCTGTATTTATTTACTTATTTTCCCGTTTCAGAATAACGCCACTCCAATATATTTTTTTTATCGTATTAACATTCAGGTCACTCGGGCAGTTTACTCCACACTAAACAGCTGGTTAAATCTGGCGTGCTCCGCGGCAGAGAAGGAAAGTTAGCAAGCAAGCAAGCAAATGAAGCGCTGTTGCCTGGACATAGCTAATAAAGTTTTCTTCTCATGGACCATAAAAAACAAGCAAAAGCAACCGGAAGTAAGGTTTTATATCGCGTAGCAAGCACACTGTCGAGGTTCTGATACGGAGTTTGGACTGTTTATGGAACAGGTAATGGTAATACCGCAGAGTTTCTTTGCAGCTTAGCTTAGCTCGCTAGCATGCTAGTCCGCAGTGCGATGGGACTGCGCTGTCTCCTCAGAGAACTGCTGTGAGTGTGAGTGTGTATATAAGTAGCTTGAACTCTGCTTGTATTTATCATCTATTAGCTGCAGGTTTAACTTTGGCTCAGATGAAAGGAGCTGAAACACCGAGTCAGAGGCGTATTCACTCCACGCACGAGCTGCACATAAAGCGCCTCTGTTCTGTTACATTAGCCACATTTTAGCCGCTGCTCATCAGCTGTTGACGTCACGTGTGACGTCATCGCCCCGGCGTGATTTCGGACATGCAGGTGGTTTTATGTGACGTTATAATATTAATTTAATTTAATTTATCAATTTGTATAGCGCTTTTTTACAATGGTACATTGTCTCAAAGCAGCTTTACAGAAATATCATTTTTACATTTACAAGCGACTTACTAATGAGAGCACATTCACACACCAATGGTAGCAGAGCTGCCATGCAAGGTGCCAGCTTGCCATTGGGGGCAACTTAGGGTTCAGTGTCTTGCCCAAGGACACTTCGGCATGGGATCACCCGGGCCGGGATTCGAACCGCCAACCCCACGATTAGTGGATTAGTGGACAACCCGCTCTACCGACTGAGCCACAGTCTCTCGCTCTCTCTTTATTTTTGTTCCTACATGGCCATCCCAGTAAGCCACATCACATCATTGACCACATACTTTTGTGTTTATTTTCCAGTAGGCCTACTGGAACTCACAGATATAAGTGCACATGCAAAACATCCAGCCCTGTGCACACTGATCAACCATTTATGGCTCCCTACAGTGGTTTCTCTTCAGCATCGGCCTACACACAGTCAGAACAAGGTCATCCAGATGGTTGTGTGCGCGCCTGCGGGAATGTTCATATTCTTCACACACAAACAGAGCGAATTGTTTTTTTTTTTTCCCCCTCTTAATTATTTATTCCAAGATCAACTTATTAGGGATGCTCTGATCAGGATTTTTGCAGCCGATACCGATTTCTTGTCATCTCGGTCGTTCAAGCTTTCTATAAGTGATATGTAAGCTTTCTGCTGACTGTCACTGTTCGCCTTCAGATAAACTAATACCACAGATGTTGCCTTGGTTATATTGTGTACAGTAATGTTGTAGGTTGTTGTTTTAATTGAGAATCAAATAAATAAGCACAACAGATGTTCATTGTACAAGGAATGTTGAAACACACACACAAAAGTGCAGCTGTGGCTCCGGTCGTAGTGCGGGTTGTCCACCAGTGGTAGAGTTGGCGGTTCGATACCTGGCCCACATGCCAGTGTCCACTGAACCCCAAGTTGCTCCCGATGGCAGGCTAGCGCATTGGTGTGTGAGAATGGTTGAATTAGAAACAGTGTACAGTGCTTTGTCGAACCGCTAAGGTTATAAGGGACTCTATAAGTGCAGACCATTTACCATCTTGGGCGATTGATTTGAAACCGGAGCACTACTCTGATTTGGTTGGTTCCTTTTTAAGATTCAAGAGTTTGATATATGTAAAGGAAACAGTCAGGTTACACAGTGCAATGAAATTCTTACTCTGTGTATCCTTCCAGGAACTCCTGACATAATTTAAACAAGATTTAAGGAAAACACATTACAAATAGTCCTTCCCCCATAAAAAGCACAATAAAAATTCTATAGTTTTAGTTTTGCTTGAAACGAGTCCATAACTATCAAATAAATCACCAATTTCCCCATCCATCAACTGATTACCAGTGAAAATGTGTAATTGCATTATAATTATAATAAATAAAATTGCTGCTATTGGAAATTTGTATTATAATGACTCTTGCTGCGATCACAATCAATAGATTAGACCTTGGGTCTTCAAAGTTTTCCAGGCCAAGGACCCCCAAACTGATGGCGAGATGGAGCGGGGACCCCTAATTATATATATTGTATGAAATTGTGTTATATCAAACTGGTATCAAAATTTCGCGACCCCCATGCAGTACCTCCGCGGACCTCCTAGGGGTCATGGACCCCCTGTTGAAGACCTCCGGATTAGACGATTGTTTTTGCTTAGTATTTTTTTCATCACTCAACACTTTCTCTTCTCATGTTTAATTTATGATCAATGTCCTTTGTGGTTATTGTCCATTGTGTTTATTGTATTGTTTGCACTCATCTCAGTGTTGTGTATTTGCACTTAATGTAGCCCTGTGTTCTGTGCCATTATATTATGTGTTGCACCATGGTCCTGGGAAAACATTTGTTTACATTTATTCATTTAGCAGACGTTTTTATCCAAAGTGACTTACAAATGAGGAAATACAAGCAAAGCGATATCAAGCAGAGAACAATACAAATAGTGCTACCATACAAGATCCATTAACTGAGTTCCAGAAGAAGCAAAGTGCACAGAGTAGAGGTGTAAGTGCCAGTGTAAATTTATTTGTTTATTTATTTGTTCATATTTTTTAGGGGTAGGTTAGGTGTTGATGGAAGAGGTGCGTCTTTAGCTGTTTCTTGAAGATGGTGACAGGTTCTGCAGTCCGGATTGAGGTTGGAAGTTCATTCCACTACTGAGGAACAGTTAGTTTGAAGGTTCTTAAAGTTCATTTCTTTCCAGTGTATACCGGTTATTGCAGGCGTAGTGATTAGCACATTTGCCGCGCACCTTCAGGGCTTGGGGGTTCGAATCCCGCCTCCGCTCTCCATGTGCAGAGTTTGCATGTTCTCTCTGTGCTTCAAGGGTTTCCTCTGGGTACTCTGGTTTCCACCCTCAGTACAAAGACATGTGCTGTAGTCCAAATTGTCCGTATTGTGTGTGTGTGATTGTGCCTTGTGGTGAGTTGGCATGCTGTCCATGGGGTCCCTAGCCTCGTTCCCTGGGATAGGCTCCAGGCTCCCCGTGACCCTGTGTAGGATAAGCGGTACGGAAATGGATGGATGTATGTATGTATACAGGTTATATAGTGGAACGACAATAAAAAGAACTTGACCTGAAAATCAAGAAATTATTATTTTTTTCTACTTTGCTGAAACTGGATGATGACGCTGACAGTGATGTGAGCTTTGTGGAAGAGCTGCATGTTGTCATTGGTGTTGGTGGACCACATATAGAAGTGGCCCAAGTCTGATTTGGAAGTTGGGATTTTTGTGTCTACAAAGTCCTGGAAAAAAAATCAGATCTGTGTCATGTTAAGAGAGAAAATCAGGTTTGTGTCACCTGATAATGTGAAGATAGTTGTAAACACACACTAACTTTTCCTCCTGTTAGAAGGCACCATTTCTTTTGTCCTTCTTGAATGACTGGTCTTATTTGTCTTAATTTGTGGATTTGGTTCAGATTACTTTCTTTTAGATCATTAATATAAGATGACCAAACATTTATTAGTGCTGTGTGTGCAATTGAAATAAATAAGCCTTTTACGCTTGACGGCATAATACATTTATAAAGTTGCAGTAATGCACCATTTTCAGAAATTGAAGCTGATCAGTCCTGGTTCACATTAGTGAGTCTCACACACACATGTATACTAACTCCAAATCTCTCATTTTCCCAAACTAACAGGATTTTCATGAATGACCTTTCTTGTGTAAATGCTCCTGTGAACGAATAACCAAAATAACCAAATGAATTTGTATCCCGTTTAATAAATAAGGCCTATTGTGTGACAGAGACTCAAACCTTAGCTTTCCATAAAAGTACAAAAGGGATCCCCCCTGGGGTTCCTTTTCATCTCTCTGGTCTCTGTAAAGGAAATTGTTTTGCACAGCAACAAGTATTGCAGCTGTGAACATTTGTTTGACTCATATTAAAAAAAAAAAAAAAAAAAAGCAGGCCGGTTTGCTCTGTCAGTTTGTACAAGTGCAGCTGAGTCATATGTGAGAAATCACAGCGAGGGCAAACTTAAGCGCTGACCCTGTTAGACTTCCCACCTCTCTCTCCTTCACTCTTTAAGTAGCCTTTAAGTAGTCTAGGTTAGATCAGGAAGTATGTCTGTCCTCCTTTGCTTTTACACACAGGCCCTGTGTGTTAATGAGTTCTGATCGCTGACGACAGGAGTAATTTACTGTTCACTTAGTCTCATTTACTGGACATGTTGCTCAGACCATTTCTGGAAGCTCTAACATGGTAAATGCTAATTTTGTGGACTACCACTTATGGACTAATGTGAATGTATCTCTGGAATGGGAAAGCAATATAAAGGCATTGCAGAGGCTATTGTTCACCTGGGAAGAGTTCATTTTCTTTAGTTAAACCATTACCTGTGCGGCTTGCCTGGGTGAAATCAAAACGGTTTGATAGTAGGTTCATATCATAGGTTGAAGGGTTTTGTTAACAATCGTCTAGCAATTCATGAAGATTTATAGCTAGTAACTGATTGAAGGTTATCTAGCATGCAAGCCAACTAAATCAAGGTCCAGGGGAACTTTGATTTTTTTCTGTTTGCAATAACATGAGTCTATTTTCCATAGCCAAGAAAATAAGTCTTCTTTACTGTAGTGGTTTTGGCAAAGTCCCATATATCCTCCTAGCATCAACTCTTTCATCAGTGTACAATAAATGGCTGCTTTTCGTAACTGGACCCATCACATGCTGTTTCAGGGAAACGGATAGCATGAACATGCAGTTCTTTGTAGGCTGCATGTTCTGAGCTCTTCAATAGCCAGCTTGCTAAATGTGTGTTATGTCATGGAGCTGTTGATCCCCAGGACAAGGACAGGGGGACTAATGTATTTAATAGATATATTCCTCTAATCCATGTCTGCCCATGCCCTCACATAACAGATTAAATGGCCCACTCCTCTAAAGAAACGTGTAATGGAAATCATTTATTATATTTTGCCTGGGCAAATATCACTCGATACTGTCGTCGTAAACGTTCCACGGCAGGAGATTATTCCGATTTGCGTGAAAGAAACAGCAATTTCAAGTGTCAAGAATTCATGTCATTTAGACAATAATCAAGATTAAAACACAAAAATAGGCTTGAAATATTTCACGATGTGTAATGAATCTAGAATATATGAAAGATCCACTTTTTGAATGAAATTATGGGAAAAAATGAACTTTTCCACCATATTCAAATTTTGTGAACTGAACCTGTAGTTGTGACTTATATTTAATAATGGAATTCCATCGTTTTGGTAAATGTTTAAAGAAAAAACAGACTATAAATCTCATCTCCAGTCAGGCTTTCAGGTGTCGTGTTGAAACGTGTTGAAATAGATTTACATGCATCCAAGATCAAAAAACACTTTAATGTGCTCATAATTTAAACTGCAGCATTACCTTTTTCCTCCTCCAGTGTCACAAATCTAAACCAATCACAACAGACTGGGACATCTGACCAATCAGAGCAGAGTATGCTCTCTGAAAGGAGGAGTTTAGAATGAATCCTTTAGAACGGATCATTGAGCGAGTTGTTTTTGACAATGGGGGGAAAAAGGTAATGTTGCAGTGTAAATTATGAGCACATTAAAGTGTTTTTTGTCCTTGGATGCATTTAAATCTATTGTACAAGACCTTTTAAAAACATTAGGCACGTTTCAAACCAATAATGTGTGCTTTATGAAATGCGACTTAAGAGCATGATCTGCTGTTTTCTCTGTATTCATGCTTTCAACATTTGCTGATTTTCCTAGGTGGAAATTACGTGCTTTCTGGCTCTTTTCCTGTTTAAATGAATTGGATTATTCTGCAAATTTTCATTAGTCTTAACACTCATTAATTTTGTCACTGAAGGCTGTCCTTCCACTGTATATATGAGCTGTAACCTGCTGCCTTTACAGTCTAATAAGTCAGTCACACCATCCTATTTGGGACATGGTTTGAAAGTATCACACATCATAACATTTCCAAGATGTTGATGTACATAAACAAACGATAACCCCAAAAGTCAGGTGAGATGGACTAAATTACCAGATATTGTAATCGAGACTCATTTGTGACTACATTATTTATTTCTCACTAGACAACAATACCAACATAATCATGTTTGTCCATAAACCGTAGCTTGTTCCTGTGGTTTTCTGCCATTTTTTCCACACTGGTTGGTGACCGAGACGATGCAAATGGATTAGAGAATATGTATGATAGGGAAGGTGATGTATACAGTATGCTATCTTCAAAACTGACTAGATGAAGGTATGTCAGTCAAAAAGGCAAACATTTGATTTAGATGTGATTCCATGTCTTCCTGCTGCAGTATAAAGTAGGTTGTATTCATGTTTACCATTTATAGCCTGGTGGTCACAACGAGTCTTAAATCAATGTGGGACAGTGTAGCTTGTGCCTTGAACACTAACGATACATCCTAGTTAGAAATGTTTCAAGTTAAGAAGATGAGACTTGTGATGTATAAGAGAGCGCACTGTTGTGGAGTTGTGAAACGTGTCATGTTCCTGTGTCTTCCTGCAGTTCATGCAGGTCATCAACAGCCATCCTGCAGTGACCAGCAATGACCCAGAGCTCCTGACAAGAGTATTCCGTTCTAACCTCAACAGCCACAACTAGTTTTGGAAGAAAAGAAAGCTCTAGGGATTGGTCAGTCTTAATATCGTTAATCAGAGGAAGCATTTGTTGTTTGTATATGTGAACATAGTTATGATCATACATACTGTACATGTGCTACATTTGCTAGCCACCAGCGAAACCTGCCAAGTCCCATGTTAATGGCTCATAGGTTTAACCTACAGGTTTTATTACAAGTCACAAGTTTTTGAGTGCCTAATAATAAAATAATCCAATATCTGTTGGGTTAGCATGCAAAGCTTCCAGTCCTGTGCGCATTAATCTACCATTTCCTGGCTTCCTGCCTTGCTCTCTTCAGCATCAGCCTACACACAAGGGCAAGAGCAAGACGATCCAGATCGTTATGAATGCCTGCATGATCACTTAAGATATGCTGTGCATTTGCAAGAGAATCGATCCTATGCTTGAAATCAAAATATTTTGTTAATTCCTTTCTCTCCGCAGTTATGACGAAGTCCGTGGATACAAAGGTCGTGTCCTGAATGGTGCAGTCCTCACTTCAGCGTGAGGTCCACAGGGCCATGGGGTGCTTTATTCATGTTCAAAGACTATACGTTGGTTTATATGGAGCTACTGCAAATGGCTACGTTAAGTTAATTTTGTCTGTCCTGTTTAGTTCTGTGCTTTCCCCTCTGACAGTATTAAAATAGCAAGGCCAATTCTTTTGTTTTTGCTATACATAGAAGACATTTGCATTTGTGATCAAAAGATGAACATGAGATGGTGTTCTAGATGTGTTTAAAAAAAAATTAAAAAACAGTCACCTTTGGTTTAAATCCACCCATTTCCTCAAGTGATCAGAAATATTGGAACATGTGACTGATGGTGTTTCTTGTTGTCCATGTGTGTCCTGTTAGATCGATTGTTTAAACATTTAATACAGTGGTGTGAAAAAGTGTTTGCCCCCTTCCTCATTTCCTGTTCCTTTGCATGTTTGTCA
>JAFFST010050818.1:321524-336311 GCA_022414735.1 Noturus placidus | reverse complement strand
AGTGAGTGTACAGCTTGTGTAACAGTGTAAATTTACTGTCCCCTCAAAATAACTCAACACACAGACATTAATGTCTAAACCACTGGCAACAAAAGTTTGCTCTGCCTTTCATAATTTATAAGTACCAATTCAAAAGACATTGTGTGTTTGACCTCTGACAGAATATGTTCAGCTGTAAATATGAGCTGTAAATCCTGTCCTGTCTGCACATCTGGAGCAAGTGTGGAGTTCTCTGAATTAAGCGTGTACATGTTCTGCATATTTGCTTCTGTGGGATGAAAAAACCCCCAAGGCTGATTCTCTTTTAAAAGTCTGGATTTTTTTCTCCTTACTCTGACTGACTGACTACTTCTCCTAGCCCATCTTTGACAGACATTTTTCTCATCTTTTCACAGCTTCATAAATGATCTCCCCACTCTTTTTGATCCATTGAGGAGCTTTTTTCCCTGAAGCATCTATTCTTGCATCTGAACGTGTTGCTGCTTTCCTATACTTATCACCACTGCACATGTAGCACACATCATAAGATGACGTGTTTAGTGCTGTTCAAGCCACTATCCAGACTTAAAGGAACATCACACTCTTGCTGTTCAGAACCTCAGAGGGACACCATCTGGTACATAAATAGAAGCTTTTATCCACAAGCCTCAAGACAATCATTGCCACTTGTCACGTGGTGCATTTGCAAAGGTTTTTAGAACTGGCTCACAGGAACAGGTTTATAGCCACCTGAGTGCACTTAAGGTTTTATTGAAGCCGCCGCTCTGCTCTAGTCAAAAAGATGGCCTTTGTCCTCTGATGCTGAATATTAGCGACCAGAGTCGATGGATTTTTATATATAGTTCCCTGGGATCGGTTATATATATTTATCCCTTGGGATCGGCTATCTATCGATCAATCGATCGATTATTTATTTATTTATTTATATATATATATATATATATCTATATCCCCCTTGGGATCGGTTATGGCGCAGGTGGTAGAGCGGGTTGTCCACTAATCGTAGGGTTGGCGGTTCGATTCCCGGCCCATGTGACTCCACATGCCGAAGTGTCCTTGGGCAAGACACTGAACCCCAAGTTGCTCCCGATGGCAAGTTAGCGCCTTGCATGGCAGCTCTGCTACCATTGGTGTGTGTGAATGGGTGAATGATACACAGTGTAAAGCGCTTTGGATAAAAGTGCTATATAAGTGCGCCATTTATTTATATGGATGGATGGATGGATGGATGGATCCATCCATCCCCTGGGATCGGTTCCCCCATGACCCTGTGTAGGATGAGCGGTGTGGAAGATGGATGGATGGAATGTCAGTTTCTTTATTTTGGCCTTTTTGTTTTCTGACCCTGATATTAACTACACTCCCACCAGAACACACCACCTCAGTGTTCTGACACAGTTTGTGTCAATGTTCACTTCATTTGGAGTGTTGAGTTTTCCGACCGAGGAGATTGGGCTACAGATGAAGCAAATCAATGAGTATTTATTGAAATTCTGCATGACATACGATGCAGTTTGCTCTTCCTGTATTCAGTCAGTACATTTACATGGACTTGATTAAGAAACTACAATGTAAACACCAACCTTAATCTAATTAAGGTCATAATCTAAGTAAGCTCTAATCTAGGTAAGACAGGTGGAGTACTCCTGTTTTAGTCGTGTTGTGGATGTGTATTACAGACATGTAAACACCTTAATCACAGTATGAACGTCGTGTGGGAGTTTTCACCCCACGATCACACACTGCAGTTTTACATTTTAAGGTGAACAAGTTCGGCCGTGCCCCAAATTTCCTTTCCTACTATAGGTGTGTAGTGGGGAAAATACATGTATCTCGGCTACTATATTGATGGTAATTACGCGAATTGGGACACACCCACGGCTTCAAGCAACTGTCTATTTGCACATATAGCATGACAAATAATTAACTGCACTTAAAGCGTTTGTAAAAAAAAAAAAAACAACTCAAAACTGTATACGGTACCATGACGAAGACAAACTGTACGTTGATATGTGAAATTCTGGCGGCACGTCATATCAGTTTGGCTTAAAGATCTAATGTTCTTTTTGAAGCTGGAAAACATCTGTTTATTACCTACTTCAAGGATGTACGCACCCTGGAGATAGATTAAGGAGAGGTGGACGGTCAATACTATCCCCCCCGCCCCCCCCCCTTCCTTCCTGTCCCCCCCCCTTTTATTTATTTTTTATTCTGTATGGATTTATGGAAAAAAACCCGTAACATATGTATTTGAATCACATGTAAATGAATCATATGTAAACATTCCTGGGTGGGGTGGGAGGGGCTGTTATTGGGGTAAAAAATGTTGATTCTGTATTGATTATATTTTGTTGAAAAGTTCGAATCAATAAAAAAAATAAATAAATAAAATAATAATAATTAGATTACTGCTGTCCATGTAAACGTAGTCAGTGTCTGAGCTAAGATTTAGCCAAGTTAAAGTTATGTGATGTAAATTAAGCTATATTTAGTAAAGTTTAAAACAGAATGTGGTGATGCACACGAAACAAAAGGTTTGCCATAAGTATTCACCCCTTTGTTTTCATGTTTTGTAGTGCTACAATCTGGACTTGAAACAGGCTTCACTGGGAATTTTATAATTTGAGAATGTCTAACATTGGAATTTGTAAAACTGTATTGGGCTTTGACTGGGCCACTCCAACACATTCAGGTTCTTGGTTTAAATCCACTCTTTGGTTGTTTTGGCGGTATTCTTAATGTAATTGTCCTATTGGTGTACAAATCTCCGTCCCAGTCCCAAGTTGCTTGCAGACTGGAACAGGAAATTTTCTAGGATTGTATCATAGATATAAGACTTTAGTTGACTAGTTTTAGATTTGACTGCATGTGTGATTCACTCACACTTCGTAGGGAGCTTAAAATCTGCATTATGATCACTTTTTGCATGTAGGCGTCTTTATCTGCAGTGATTGTTACTGTTGATTTGAGACCCTGTGGCAAGAAGTCCTATAATACTGCATCGTGAAGGCTCTTATTGACATTACAGACCCCCCTTCCCCCCCCCAGCACAGCTGATGCTCAGCATCGAGGCATCCCTCAGCAGAAGAGAGAGGAAGTTTGTTTTTATTAATGGCAGGGAATCGTATCAGATGGCTCTGCATTAAAGTTTTTTAATCGACCTATGTGGCCCCCTCCTACCCTGCAGCTGAGCACAGAATACACTGCACATAGAGGGATTATTTTACACACACGTTTTTGTACAACACGTTTAACCCAATAACGCAATGATCTATTGCTGCATGTAATTTCTTAATTTTAGAAAGACGTTGTTAGTGTGGTATTGAATCAGTCGAATGTACCAAAGGTATTATGAATATACCAAAGGTGTGATTGCGCTGCTTTTTTGCATTACTGCCCTTAGGGTTAGGGTGCCCTTTGGACTGCCTTCACTTTGTACGTCTGTTCACCGAGGTGGGGGAGAGTATTAAAGATTGAGCCTTGTTCACTCCTTTTAATGCTTTATTGTTGGAAAGATCAATCTAGTTAAAACTGTACTAATGTTATGATGTTATTTTTTTAATCATTATCTTGCCCAAATTTTTGCCAATTTCCCTAGTTTAACAGTTGGAGGCAAAGAAAAATGTATCCAGTAGATATGCAAAAGTATGTTTTCCCCTGATTAATTATTACTAACGTTAACAAACAGTTAATTATTGACGAATGCAACACAGCATGCAAAATCTATATAAAATACAATCCAGGTTTTTCCCCTTAAACATATCTGTATAAATAGTTGAAGGAAATTTTCAGAAATCCAAAGCTGAAGTATAACTTTAACTTAATTTGGGCTAACTTGCGCTAATTTGGACTTCATGTTGCTTTAGTTAGCAGAAATAGTGCAGCTGGAAGCCCTTAGGATGAAATGTTCCAAGGAGCAAATCCAGAGACCTACTGTTCTTTTATCTCAGACAATTAGCATGTCATAAAAATGTTCAGATGTTACAGGTTGATCTTCTTTTTTTTTTTTTAGTATTTCCGAACTTCATACACAGTTCTCTCAACCCAAGACCCCTAGTTTCCCATTACACTATTCTCACTGCTTCTTTTCCTGCTTTCCTGGAAAGTATTGCTGTATTCTGTTGATAATAATTATATTGTGCAGAATTGAGAATCATGACAAATTACTTTATTCAACGTAGCCTAATCAAAGACTGGAAATTCTTCAATTTTATAATGTAGTCGACAAAAATTCTTCAATTTTCAATTAGTGATGAACAAGCCTAGTAATCAGTAAAACTCAAGTGTGAATCGAATGCTCTCGGCCAGTCAGTAGCTTAGCTTGTGCAAACCTTATTCTACCAGCTCATTTCAGATGTCCAGGGCTCAACCCAAAGGTGGACTAAACCCTATTTTTTTTCCACTCGTATTTTTAGTCACAGTAGACCAACGTAATATGTACTAGTTGACATTGCATTGCAAAAGCGCCCCATTTTCTTGCTAACCGTAGACCTCTTGACCAAAATGATTCAGTGTGCTGTAAATGTCCATTCTTAGTTCTGTGGAAGTGTAAGTACAAGGACAAACTGTTGCTAGTGTCTTTTTAACTACTGACTAGACGGGCAACGTTGAGCGGCTTACCAGGAAGAAGAAAGTTAAACAATTCTGCGTTCCACCACAGCTAGAGGAACAATATACTTACAAGAATGAATAAGTGATGGCTAGTGCAACTGCTCCATAATGAGAAGCTGAAAAAGTGAGAAATTCTTCTCCTTGTTATTTTTGTCACTTGAGTCGATCCATTAGTTTGCAAGATCCTTTTTGCTGTTGTAGTTATCTGTTCCTCTTTCACATTCCCACTGTATCTACCATCAGATTTTGACCATATGTGTACTGTTTATTTTCTCTAACCACAGCATGACATTGGGAGTTTCTTGACCTCTTAACCTTTGACACTACAGTTCAGCTGTACTGAATGTAAAGAGTGTACATGGTCTTTATATAGGATGGGCCCACTTTTAGTTTGGAGAGATTGATGTACAGTCAAAGGTCTGTTTTCTACCAGATTCTTCGTAGGTGTGGTTAGTAATGAGAATCTTTGTAAAGTTAATTCTTGTGACCTCTTGGAAACTGATTCTTGATGAATAATGAAACGTGACTGCTCTAAACTCTTGGGGATGGATCCCAGTCGACGTCTGGACGATTAATCATCCAGAAGGGCTTGATTAGTGAGGATGACTAGTGACCCAGTAATTATCCAGATTTTTAAGTTTAGCAAAGTTGATGTTGACTGGCACATTGTGGAAACCATTCAAAAACATGTAGTTGGATAATTTCACCTGTGGAAGCAGGTGTTAGAAAATCACTTTATTAATCCTGTTGTAAATGAGAGTTGGGTTTTTTCCCGTAGATGAGGAGGCTCCGTTTTCTTAGAGAGGATTCTAGGGCTGGGCGATATGTCACAAATATCATATTATATGATATGATTTGGCTAACAGACTGTCTGCAAAACTAGTCAAATAAACATTAAACTGTCTTTGATGGTAGTTTAATTCCTACAAAGACAAACATTTTGTTTTTTAAAATTATGTCGACTCAACGGCATCCATTCAGTACCAATTAATTTGTAATTATTAAAAACGTATTTAAAAAATACATAATCATGCCAGCGATATCTCAGAAAAGTGTGTCGTATAATCATGTATCACAATATCGATATTATATCAATCTATCACCCAGCCCTAGTGGATTGTTCTATTAATTCTGTAGTAGCTGAAAGAGCTTATGTTAATTTCCACCAGAATAAACTGTTAGGGGATATAACCTTTCTCTTGGTGTTTCTCTTGGATTTACGTGGCTCCAACACACCAGATTGAGTTTATTGCACCATTGATTGGGAACAAGTCAAACACCAGATTAAAAAGGGCAGACCTCTGAATTAAGACTTATTAAACCTGCCTCTTTGTGTTCCTTTGTTCCCGTGTCCAGTTGGTTGTGTAAATAGAACACTTTAATGACTACACAAAGCTTTAAGAACTATACTATTGTTTGTTGGAATCATTAAACTATACCATTACAATTACCCTGCTGTCCATTGACTCCTAAACAAAGTGGTCCCATGGCACATGGCTTATAGTCCTCACACCAGAATTCATATTCCTTAGCTCTGGGCAAACTGCTTGGTTCTACTCTTGCGCCCAGTGGATGATTTACGGTGGTGATGTTGCCAGTCAAAGGATTCATACTCGCAGGCCTTCACACGTTCTGTGAAAATGAAGACGTTAGCTGGAGTCAAATAATATCTTATGAGCTATTCGAGAAGAGAACCCTGACTCTCATAACATTGGCCAACAATTTCCTGACTTTTTGTTGAGGACAAAATGGTAAATGGTTTGCATTTATATAGCACTTTTTTAACCTTTGTGTTCCAAAGTGCTTTACACTGTGTCTCATTCACCCATTCTCTCTCTCTCACACACACACACACACGTGTACTCACACACCAGTGGTAGCAGAGCTGCCATGCAAGGCGATAACTTGCCATCGGGAACATCTTGGGTTTCAGTGTCTTGCCCAAGGACACTTCAGTATGTGGAGTCATGTGGGCCGGGAATCAAACTGCCAACCCTACGATTACTGGACAAACCGCTCTACCACCTGAGCCACCCAAAAGCATGATGTGCTACGTTTAAACTTTATTAGAAGTGGGTGATTGTCACATACTCAATCATTTCCCTTAGTCTATTAATGAATGTATATAGCTAATTAACTTGCCATATTACATTGTTAGCTATGACAATCCCAAAACATTGGATTTGGCCAGCATACTACAGCTTTCACTTGCCCAGTGAATCAATTTATTATTTGACCACCGCTGAACTGGGTTAAATCAGGAATTCAGCCACATGAATGCTGAATCACTTTCACTCCTGTATAACATGCTCTGTTTCAGTGTTATTTAAACACCTGATGTAACAGACATTAATGCCGGCCTGGGAAATTCAATGCTCTCCTCTATGTTCGATGCTCTGTTACTAATGATTCTGCACAAATTCCCTCAGTCAATGATTTTAGTATGCTTGTGTGTACTCGGACAGGTCTGTTTCCTCTGCTGCCTGTGTGTCTCTCTCACTCTCCCTCACTCACTCACTCACACACACACACACACACAATGCATTTGCCACCCTCTTCCATAACACATCATTTTCGCTTCAGTGCTTTGATGTGCTCAGGCCTGGATCCGTCTGTGGTAACATATGACCTTTTCTTGTATTGCCATAAATGGAGATTTTCTCGGATAATCCACAAATCCAGCCATATTATCAGAGCTTAACATGTTTCTCCTTCTGCATTTAAAGTGCCCTTGAAATCAAAACTGGGCTTGTAGAGCTTTTTGAGCATTTCCCTTAGTGTTATGGACACAAATGATATCTGGTCAAGAATACTTTTGGAAAATGAATACTTTTTTAGTTCATTACTTCTGAGAAAACAATAAAATTGTCCAGTGATTCAAATCTAAACTTATGTGATTGTCCAGGTAAATGGTCTAAATAACAATGTATGTCCCGGTCCTTGCTCTGCAATAGTAGCTCAATAGCAGTATGTCTGTACCACCAGGGCTTCTCCATTAGAAAGATTGTGTAAATAGTTCTTGTTAATCTGGTTGCAATTCCCCATGTTTAGCTAGTTTATTAACCTACTGTCAAGATTTAGTAGGGGTGTGGCATATCTTAAACGCTGTTGGCTGTGTAAGTCAGTCAAGCACTTTAATTAGCAGTGTTACAAGGGAACTAAATTATCTGCTTAAACTTGATACTGAATCATTAAAGTAAATGTACGGTTTCTTTTGTTTCTTATGGTTGACTGTAAAATCTCATTCCTCTCTAGCTGTATGTGGGGGGCCTTTTGGTTTAAAGATGACTTTTAAGTAACCAGTCCATCCTTTTAAAGCCACACCTGGCATTTTGTGTTTCACTAAGGTCTTATAGCATGGTTACTGAAGCAGCATGACCTGCCACCTCCTGCTCATATGTACTGCTTTTTTGATCTCTTGCTTTGTTGAGGGCCTGTAGTGGAAGCAAGTATCCTTGGCAAGAGCCACTCTCCAGGGCATGAATATACTGTTATCATGTCCTAAAGTCTCACCTGAAAAAATTTCAGCATGTGCACACCAACAGTTTGGACACACTGTAGCCTGATTTAAAACATTGGTTAAGCCGAACAAGGCCTCGGTTACTCTTCATTTCAAACAGCTCCGTTCTTTCCTCGCTTTGAACAATTAACAATAAAAGGACTGATGGGAGAGGTATAAAAAAAAAAGAACAATTGAGCATTGTGCAGGATGGGCAGTGGAACCAGGCAGGACTGGCCTTGAGTTAAGTTCCCAGTCAGCATTGGGTCTGTGCTTCTTCACACTTCAGTTTCATCCCCTAAATCATGTTGAAAAAGAAGGACGGAGAGAGCAGCGAGCCTTTCATGAAAACGGTAAGAGGAGTGGCTTGCTGGGTGGGGTTTAGATCTCAGGGTGGAGGTGGACCTGTGGGGGAAAAAGGTGGGTAGACAAAAGCTTATTTGTATGTTCAGTAAAGTCTCTCAAAGCACCGCTGACCTCTTTAAACCCTATCGTGTCAGCACTGTTAATGGCTGACTGCCAAACGGAGCTGGTGAGAGTTTTAACACTAGTGGAGAACACACTGCAGCATTCATTATAATGATGGGTGTTGGATTTGGTGTATAATTGTAGGCTGCAGCTTGGAAAACGTCTCTGATCTGCTGTTTGTGTTAAGAAAAGCACGAGGCAGCCCGTGCCCAAATATGTGCGTTTGATTCTATCTATGGGGAACTTCCACAGGTCTTAACTAAAGGCTTTATGATTTCACATATGCAGTATACACGTGTGTGTGTGTGTGTGTGTGTGTGTGTGGGAAAGTCTTAGGCTTGCTGGCGTCACACGTTTAGTGTGCGTCACCTAATGTCATTCTGTCACTTTCTTCACGACCTTGATCAGGATAAAGCACTGGTTGAAGATGAATGAAAAACGAACATGTCTAAGCTTGTTCCTGGGAAGCCATTCAGTACTCCGTGTTCATGTTCATGCGATAAAGTTATAGTTACCTCTTTGTGAAATATTAACAGTGAAACATCAATCATGCACGTGTTTCTATGTGGCCTTTTTCTCCACGTGACTCTCGGTTCTTTCTGTTTAATCTGGGCTATTGTGTTACACATCTCACACAGTGAGTCAAAACCCTTTTTTTTCCCCACAAAGCATACCAAAAGTCAAGGTTTTCTGCATACATGCGTGTGAGACAGAGACTGTGTGTGTTGAGTCATATCTGGATGCTCAATGTGTCACACTGTGTGGGCTTCAACATGACTGAGACTGTTTTGCCAGCTAAACCAAGGCTATCCCTGTTTTCCTTAAAACTCTAGGTTTCATAAATGTTTTTTTTTTTTGTTTTAACAGAATGGGGCAAGAGTTTGAAAATGTCATTGTTATTATTATTCTTCATACAATATTGTACATTTCCAGTCTGATGAGCATTTATGGGACAGGATGGTGGATTTTCAGTTAGTTAGACCGAGACGTTCAGCACTATTGCAGTGCTAATGGAGTTCACAAAGGTTAATAATTTCCTGAACACTATACTTCAAGCAGTAGTTTGCAGACTCTGAATATTTAGCACAAACCATTTCTTCATCCAAAGGAAGTCTATTTTTGACGAGCGTGGACTTGGACTAAATGTCAGGTGGTTTATTGGGTTAGAAGGCATTTTCTTCAGTGCACCGAGTTAATTGTTGATCAGGAGGTATTTCATTCAGCCAGATGTGCGGAAAATTGACCCTGAGTACCGAATGTCTATCAGTGTGTACATGGTCATTCATTAATAGTCATTGATGATTACATTGGATAATTTTTAATGATGCACTGGCTTTGATACGATGTACTGTTTGCACAGCCTTCTTATACAAGACTGCCATTTTTAATATCACTTGATGGAGCAGAAAGATTTGAGTGCTGCTGTTCATTCGGATAATGTCGTAAACAGAGGCATTATCTGTATGCTGTACTGTAATCCTCTCACAACACAAACACCGTTCTCTTCCTGGCAGCTGCCATGCCATGAATAGTAACATCAGTTTACCCGCACATCCGACGGTTCATGTTTGTGTCCTTCTCCCCCCTGACGAGGCACATTTCCACAATGCTTTCAGAGAATTCAGGCTTTCAGACAAAGAGTGTTTCCAAAATTCTGTAAATGTAAATCTGATCGTAGAGGTGGGCCAGCCTTGAGATATTGGGCTTTCAGGTATGACTGAGGTTGTAATTGATTCAGTAGTCCAGAGCAATGCTGAGGAGCAGTTTTTATGTGTAAGAAAGTTAAAGGTAGGGTCAGTGATTTTTAATACAGACCACCTTTTGAAAGATTTGCATCCTGGCAGCCATCAATAAACTGTGTTACAGCCTGAGCAACGTGAACGGCTGACGCTCAACCAAATCCACTCAAATACTTGACTGTAAAATCAGAAAGCTTTGTCTTTCAACTGTAATCAGGTGTGTTGGTTTAATTTTTCGCCATGGTTTATAAACGGTTTGTGGGTTCTGTGATTATGATTAGACTAGGCTTCAAATCATAGCAACTTTAGGGTTCGGGACATGTCCTGGGTTTAGTTTGTTTGTAAACACCGCCATTAGTCTCATCCATATTCTTCTCCACTGTGCAGCAGATCCAGTTTGCTGACCAGAAGCAGGAGTTCAACAAACGGCCCACCAAGATCGGACGCCGCTCTCTGTCTCGCTCCATCTCTCAGTCTTCTACAGATAGCTACAGCTCAGGTACAAAATCATACACACCGATTCACGTAGTCATTTTTAGAGCTGATTCTTATGATAATTATAGATATGGTGATTTGTTTTATAATTAATGATGACTATAGGTATGGTGGTCGGGTGTGTCTCAGAAGATCTGGATTGTATGTTGTTTTGTTGGATCTTGTAGGCTGACAGAACAGGATAGATTTTTAGAAGAAAAACAAATCCCCATGTTGAGGGCACACCTTCGACATTATGGCTCATTACAGTCCGTTAGTATTGTGAGTGGATTTATGGCTCATGCACTTTTCCTTGTGCCACCAGCTGCCTCCTACACCGATAGCTCGGATGATGAGACCTCTCCTCGAGACAAGCAGCAGAAGAATTCCAAGGGCAATGGAGATTTCTGCATCAAGAACATCAAGCAGGCTGAGTTTGGTCGCAGAGAGATAGAAATTGCTGAGCAAGGTTGGTGGGATAAACCGCGTTTGTTTGTATTATATATGAGCTGGTGGTTCCTGATCTCAAAATGTTATACTTTTCAGAATTTGGTGGATGTGTGTGTATGCTGTTAGGTTGGGGTGCATGTTTATGTGGGTTGGAGTGGAACATGCTGTGATGTTCCTGGGCTGCTGAGGAGCCCATATGTTCAGAGTGTACTGACAGACCACATGGTGCTTCCCATTTCACCTCTTAACAACCAGCCCCCTAACGACACTGCGCACACACACACACACACACACACACACACACACACACAGTTTTCTGCTCACTCATGCACCACTCTTCTTTCTGGAGCAATTTATCCTTTCCTGGTTTTATTTATTTATTTATTTATTTATTTATTTATTTATTTATAAAGCTATCGATTAAAAAGCACAGTCAAGTAGAAGCTATGCGTCCTCTTTAAAAATTGTGGAATTCCTAATCATAGATTAGTTATTCTGTTGACATGTATTATCATTATTCTCAAATCTATACTGGCTCTGTTGCTCTGCAGAGATGCCTGCTCTCATGGCTCTGAGGAAAAGAGCTCAGGGAGAAAAGCCCCTGGCTGGAGCTAAAGTGGTGGGCTGCACTCACATCACGGCCCAGACTGCTGTAAGTAGTCTGTACTTGTAAACACAAGCTTTTACATAATCATATATAACCAGCACATGTATTCGAAGTCTTTGCCCTAATGTTTTGTGTGTTTGCATGTGTTAAATAGGTGCTGATGGAGACTCTGTCTGCATTGGGTGCTCAGTGCAGGTGGGCTGCTTGTAACATCTATTCCACCCAGAATGAGGTGGCAGCTGCCCTTGCTGAGGGAGGTAAGAGTGCTTCTTTCTCAGTTTCTTCCTTTTGCCTCTCTACATATTTTTTTTAACATTTTCTCACTGTTGTTGTTGTTCCTTTGGCAGGCTTCTCTGTATTTGCTTGGAAGGGTGAATCTGAGGATGATTTCTGGTGGTGCATCGATCGCTGTGTGAACGTGGAGGGTTGGCAACCCAACATGGTGAGAGGGGAACCTAAAGGTTGTCTGCGTTGCCTGTATATCTGGCTTTATAGATTCATCCTCTGTTTTATAAAAGCCTTCAAACTCCTCTTCATTTGTCAAATTTGCTTCAGATTCTGGACGATGGTGGAGACCTGACACACTGGATCTATAAGAAATACCCCAACATGTTCAAGAAGATCAAAGGCATTGTGGAGGAAAGTGTGACCGGAGTTCACAGGTAAGCATTTAGCCTTGTGGTACCTTTTTTAAAACTTCACCCAGTATGTGTTCGGTACGTACCAATAATATATTCAAGTCTTTCACTTGGACTCCATTATGTTGTATTGAATTGATGAATTTCATTATTTATAACTTAATTTCTTTATGGAAGACTTGCGACTTGAACGTTTTTCCTAATGTTTGTGTAAACTTTGTGTCAATTGGCTAAATAAATATTCATATGATCAACATCCTCATAAAAGCCAATTTGGCTCAGATGCAAACTGAACAACAGCCCAGGAACTTGACTTAGATTTCAGAGCTGCTGACTTGAGAGTATGTGACTTAACAGTGACACTTATGTTAGAATTGATATTTGTTTTGTTTTTTGTTTTACTGAAAATTCAGTTTATATCCTGTCTTTAGGTTTTGCCTTACATCAATGTGAAAAGGGTCATCCTGGGACGCCTACATCTCTCTTCAGAGTATAACTGGAGTTTAGTGCGTTAGTGTCAGCTATCCATGGCTGGCAACCTGTGTCTGCCATCTAGTGGCTGGAAATAGGAATAGCTCCATTGTTGTACAGTACATAATGTACTGTTATTGTTGAAGTTGTACTGTAGATGCGTGAGGTTTTTGAAATTGGAGATTGGAGTCCTAAGGTTTCTTGTTGTAGCTTAGTACTGTTTTAAGCATAGTTGTTCTCACTTTTCACGTTTCTGCTCTCTTCTTTTTATCTTATGAGTATAAGATCTTTACTCTAGACAGTTTACAGCTAGCTTATTATGCCACTGAGACTGCATGTTTTTTGTGCATTTCCTCTGCAGCTGATTTTTGTGTTTAGTTGTTGTTCTTGTGTTTTCATGCAGCCCTTGAATTTTTGGTCCTTGAAGTGGCAGTGGGTTTGGGGTGGAGGGTAACTTATTTAAACTGAACCTTCCACCTGTTTCTAAAAGCGCATATGCCATTTATACTCAATTTTATCCTTCAGTAAAGCTTCTGATGAATTGACAGTTGCCTAAGGAATCGTTTGTCTGAACTGTTCTAAATGATTGTTTTTAATACTGTACAGTGTGTACAAACATGCGTTAAAATTGTCACTATTTTAAAAACACGAATTATAAAATAAATTCTATTAAACCACTCAGTAGATTGCTCAGATGTTTGGCTCAAATCATTAATTGGTGCTAAATTTTCAGGTGTGGAAAAAGAAGCTTGTGAAAATGTGAGAAATAAAAACAAAACTACAAAGAAAATGGCACAGGACTGTATAAACCTCTAACTCTGACAGCACGTCTGTGCTTTTTTAGCCATCACTGAATAACGTAATTGCTGTTTTGGTTAGCTAAACCGTGTGTTTGCACACTGTCGTGTTCAAACAGTATTTTCACTCTAGATATTGTTCGGTTCACCTAGAGCCATGCTGTAGTTGGTATGTGTAAATCAATTTTCTTGTTTTTAAAAATTTTTTTTATGTCTAGGCTGTACCAGCTGTCAAAGGCTGGTAAACTCTGTGTGCCTGCCATGAACGTCAATGACTCGGTCACCAAACAGAAATTTGACAACCTCTACTGCTGCCGTGAGTCCATTCTGGACGGGTAAGTCAAGCGGTGTTTCTGGCTGAAGTTATTTAATTAAACTTTTAATTGATCATGTTCTCTTACAGTTGCAATGAAAATGATTCAATCCCCAGTGTCAGGTTTGTTAAAATGTACAGACTGCTGTTTGCAATGAACAAATCAAACAAAAGCAATTGAAATAGTTCAACACAATGAATGCTTCAAGTGGCTTCCCCAAATTCAACTGAAAATGCAACTTAGAATGACTTCTCCAGTTTCAAAAATTGTTTAACCTCCTGAATAGAATCCCTCACAACAGCACAAATATGCAAAACAGGTGTTATTTCAAGCACACCTGATGCAACTAGGGCTTCATTAGTTGCACCAGGTATGCATGAGCTGGAACACATGAAATACCTGAACTGGCTAGGAGCAGAAAATACAGTGCCTTGCGAAAGTATTCGGCCCCCTTGAACTGTTCGACCTTTTGCCACATTTCAGGCCTCAAACATAAAGATATAAAGCTGTAATTTTTTGTGAAGAATCAACAACAGGTGGGACACAATCATGAAGTGGAACCAAATTTATTGGATATTTCAAACTTTTTCAACAAATAAAAAACTGAAAAATTGGGCGAGCAAAATTATTCAGCCCCTTTAAGTTAATACTTTGTAGCGCCACCTTTTGCTGCGATTACAGCTGTAAGTCGCTTGGGGTATGTCTCTATCAGATTTGCA
>JAFFST010050818.1:265474-285473 GCA_022414735.1 Noturus placidus | reverse complement strand
ATAGAATTAAAGATTTTATTTTACAATGAGAATCCAGAAATATCAGTACCCTGGTCGAGTACCTGTTTGTTCCCCTGATCTATATATAGATCATTAGTCTGTTCTCAGTATGTAATAATATCCATGAAGTTCTCTGCTTACGAGGTGGCACATTTAATGCAGTACTTCTAGAAATTCACAAGTTGATTTGTTAAAATGTGATGATAAAAAAAAAAACAAACAAACCAAACATATAGCTTATTTTACATAAAATGTGTGTGGTGCTGTCACTTGTCTACATCAAGACAGTGATGTAGAATGTGTCATGGTTATGCCAAAATTGGCACTGAACTACATTACTCATCAGTCCCATCACATCACATGACCATTGATCACTCACACATGTTCTGTGTTACCACTAATAAGCACCAGGATTTAAGTTCTGGTTTCTGTGTACCGCATTGACATGCTTCTGTTGATGTTGTATCTGTTGTGCTTTGCCTTCCATAGTCTTGCCCACAATCTTTGTTTTGCGGTATTGTGTGTACTCATCATGTTAGTTATTATTTTTATACCTTGCACAAGAAAGTTCTGTGCTTGCATCCATCACCTCTGAGAATCCATGACAGAATGCAACAAAATTACCAAAGCACCCTCTTCTGTGTATATTCACGAATGGCATTGTATTGCACATTTAGTGCACTATATACATACTATAACAGCATTATGGTAGGCTTTATGTAGTAAGCAAATTCAGTCTTTTATGTACATGAAGGATTTTATGTTGATTAAGGGTAAGAAAGGTAAATATCAGTGACTATGGGTGAATAAGTTAAGTCTGAAACGTTATTTTACATTTTATGGTACAATTGTGATATTGAAGACTTTTTAAAATTTTAAATCCAAAAGGGACGTTTGAAAAGGGAAATGTTGGAGAAAAATTATTACAAGGTTGCAGTGCCTTACTCTTAGGATTGTTTTTACTGTCTGATTTGTGTCAATTCTTTCAGCATGGGTACTTGGCTACCACACAGGACAGGTGGCAATGAAAAAGCAATGATATGTGGGTTTATGGATTTGTTACTGTACAATGCCATACAATACACAAGGCACATTTTGTTCATTTTTGCTTGTCTATGATCCAATCTGATAATAAAACAAGGACAAAAGCACTTTTAAACACTGGCATTTTCACACTGAATTATATTGTACCTGCTAATGATTGAAGAAAAAACACTAGGTGTGAACACAGCCTCACTCTGTGATTTGATCCTCTGCTTTGTTCACTGAGCCGTGTCAAGTGGAATTAGGTGTGCTGGAGCTGGAACCGAGAAGGATGTTTGAAAGCTCCTGAGTGCTTTACATGGCACACTGCTGGTGTGTAGGCACTCAATGCTAACTGTTATTCAGTGAACTTCATTATATCCTACTATCTCACAGTGCTGCTAATTCTCAAATCTTGGTCAAAAGGTGTTTATAAATTAACATCGGGGGGCCATGGTGGCTTAGTGGTTAACATGTTTGCCTACCATCTCCGGGGACCCGCCTCTGCCTTGCGTGCGTCAAGTCTGCATGTTCTCCCTGTGATTTGGGGGTTTCCTCTGGGTACACCGGTTTCCTCCCCAAGTCCAAAGACATGCGTTGTAGGCTGATTTGGCATTTTCAGATTGTCCGTTGTATGTATAATGAGTTGGCACCACATCCAGGGTGTCCCTCGCCTTGTGCTCCGAGTCCCCAGGGATGGGCTCCAGGCTCCCCCCTGACCCTGTGTAGGAAAGAAGATGGATAGAAATTAACAGCACCACTGAAAGTAGTGCCAACTGTAATGCAAATCACAGGTTTACATTAAAGTGCTCATTCTAGTACATTATTGTTTACAGTTGCAATCAAAATTATTCAACCCCATTGCAAATCAGGTTTATTGTAAAAATTTACAGAATTTCAGCTGTGTGCAATGGACAAATCAAACAAAAGTAATTGAACGAATGTTTCAAGTGGTTTCCCCAAATTCAACTGAAAATGCAACTTATAATGATTTCTCCAGTTTCGAAATTATTTAACCTCCTGAATAGAATCCCTCACAACAGCACAAATATGCAAAACAGGTGTTGTCTCAAACACACCTGGTGCAACTGATCAAGGGCTTCATTACATTTACATTTACATTTATTCACTTAGCAGACGCTTTTATCCAAAGCGACTTACAAATGAGAGATACAAGCAAAGTGATATCAAGCAGAGAACAATTCATTAGACACACCAGGTGTGCTTGAGCTGGAACACATGAAATACCTGAACTGGTTAGGGGTAGAAAATTTATGAAACACCTGGACAGAGTAGGAAAAGGAAGCCATCAACGGCTGCAACCATATTTCTGAGAAGGGAGGTTGTGGAAAACCCTTGGGTTACTGCAAAAGACCTGCAGCAAGACTTTGTGGAAACAGACACTGAGGTTTCAGTGAGCACAGTATGGTGTGTACTAAACACGGAGGAAGCTGAAGCTTGGGCATCATTGGACCTTCCAACAGGACCATTATCCCAAGCATACCTCAAGTTCCACCAAGGCTTGGTTGCAGAAGAAGTTATGGAAGATTCTACAGGGCCATAACAGTCACCTGATTTAAACCCCATAGAACATCTCTGGTGGGATTTTAAGAAGGTGATTGCAGTGCTGCAACCGCTGTCTTCAACCCAAGAATGTTACTGAACTGGAGGCCATTGCTCATGAGGAATGAGATAAGATTCCTCGGGAATGCTGCCAGAAGCTGGTGTCTGGCTATGCATCTCGTTTGCAGCAGGTCAGAACAGCAAAATTGTGCTCTATTAAGTACTAAAGATGCTTGCCATGAAGGGGTTGAATAATTTTGAGACTGAAGAAATCATTATAAGTTGCATTTTCAGTTGAATTTGTGGAATCCGCTTGAAGAATTGGTTGTGTTGAACTATTTCAATTGCTTTTGTTTGATTTGTTCATGGCAAACAGCTGAAGATCTGTAAATCTTTTACAATGAACCTGATTTGCAATGAGGGTTGAATAATTTTGATTGCAACTTTATATAGTTACTCATTCACAGGGACTTGTATGGCAGACAACCAACACAATCTAAGGCTAATAATGACTCTTAAAAGATGTGGTGTTATTTAATGAACAACATGTAATCATAGAATCAAGACATTTCTTTAAGAACTCTGGAAGGGGCCTTGGATATCAGCATTTTCATTCAAAGTAAAGTCTTCAGAACAAGGGACTTTGGGCTTTCCTTTGTTTTCTCTGTAGTATGATAAGCACTATGTGGTGAAGGCATTATATTATAGGGTTTGTTCCAAGAAGATAGACAGATGACCTGCTTAGATTTTGAAGGTCAAGGTTACAGCAAGGTCAAATGTCTGAAATAGTTTTTATTCAGGAGCTTCCATCCTGTTTTGTATATTTTAAGTGGATTTGAGGGATCCAAATTAGAGTTTGGTGTAGCTCAGGTGGCAGAGCGGGTTGTCCACTAACACGGTTCGATTTCCGCCAAAGTGTCCTTGGGCAAAACACTGATCCCTCTCGATGGCAAGCTAGTGCCTTGCATGACAGCTCTGCAGCCGTGTGAGTGTGTGAGAGAAATGGTGAATGAGAAACAGTGTAAAGCACTTTTGTAGAACTCCTAAGGTTATAAAAGCACTATATAAGTGCAGACAATAACAAATGGACTGGACTTGTTGGTTCTTCTGGTACACAGGCTCTGGAAAAACTGCATCATAGAGATGTCGTTATGAATGGGAGAGTTTTTTTTTCTATGCCATGTCACGCAGTTCTCAGTATTCGGTGCGGATATCCAAAAATACACTAGTGGTTTCTCGTGACCCCCTTGCTACCTCTTTTTGCGACCCCCAGGTTAAGAACCACTGTTTTAGACAAAAAAGAGCTTGGTGAAGGAATGACAGCTGTTTTTTAGGCATGTGAACACTTGCTGTAATTATAATCTGAGGAAAAAGCATGACGTATCATTCTTTCATTAATAAAAAAAAATGCAATTACTGGCAATTTGCTGTGGTGTAAGATAAACACTGTGATGTGCTGTTATAGGAAAATGAACCTCTCAGTGTTGTAATTAAGTTCTGCATCACACCACCCTATGTTTTTTAATGCTTAAATTTCATTGTCTTTATAATCTTATGCATAGTTTTTTTTACATTTTGTTTTTATTAAAAATGTATATGTATTGTTTTCATTTTCTTCTTTTTGAAGTGTCCTTGTGTGAAAGAAAGGCACTGTACAAATATAAGATTGCTGACATTTTCTCTGACCCAGGAATTATGTAAGGTGTTTAGTGAATAATATTTGAGGCTAGTTGAATCTATATTTGATTTTTGTTTTTCGTGTGTGTTTCTCTCAAACAGTAATAACCAGGCATGTAGCAGTGCTGTCAGGAAACCTGCCATATCCCTGGCAGACAGCACTGAACTCAGGTGAGAAACATTCTAGAAATGATTTCAGCAATGATATAACCTTTCTCTCAACCTTCTCCTAAAGACACGTGTACACACACATGCACACAATCACCATCTCATCCAGCCCTCAACTCTCCTCTCCCTACTCTATTAGACTGAGCCCTGTGGGTGCAGAAGAAGGACTGTTCAGATTATTGCTTGCTATATCCAGCCTCACCTGTCAGTCCATTCCGAAGTGCTGTCCTCTTCCCGCACTTTTCATCCCAATGCCATCACTCCTCTAGTTGATTAGACACTTGGTGGGAAATCCCTCTAGGCAAAAGGGCTAGAATTAGAGACCTGCTGCTTTTTGCCATTTTAATTAGGCAGCTAAAGACACAGGGTGAATTCTGATGAGACCTTAATAGGAGGACATGTATCATACATGTACACTGATGCACACAATCACACACGCACATCTATGAAAATCATTAAAAATGTGTGTTGGGCAGGGTTCTACTGAGCATCATGTATCTTATGGTGGAGACGATCCGGGTGGAAACAGGAGACGACAAGCCGGAGTGGCGGAAGGCTCAAGAGTCCTTTAGAACCGAGCTGGGTGAGTTTGTGTGTGTGTGTGTGTGTGTGTGTGTGTGTGTGTGTGTGTATATTTACCTTGTAATCTGTGATTTAACCTGTCTTCCCCATCATAGGTTCACCACTCTACAATGGGGAGCCCTTCGCCCTTCTCCTCTTCACCATGGTAACCAAGTTCTGCAGCATGAGCGCCCCCCATTTCCCAATGAAGAAAGTGCTGCTGCTGCTGTGGAAGACTGTACTGGTCAGACTTCAAAACACACACACACATACATACACAATTATTATTTTTTCTATTCTGTTGTATTCAACATTTTCTGTTAATACTACCATCTCAAACAATAATAATTCGAGATGCACCGATTAGTAAATTTCTCAGCCGATACCGATTATTCAGAGTGATATCGGCCGATAGTGATAGTTCTGCCTTTTATACCTTCTTTTAAATTAATAATAATTAATTCCACAATTCTGAAAGAAATGCAAATAAAAACTTTATTCTCTCCATTTGAACAAGTAGTTTCACAGTAACTGGTCTCAAACACAAAACACATTACTCTAATTAACATTAACACTTGAACTAAATTCTGAAGATTAAAGTAAGATTTCGGAACTTATTGACGTTTATTAATTCATATTAACATTGACTGAATTCTAAAAATCCTCCTGTTAGTCTCACATGCCCTCACCACAAACACAAGTATTTCTACTTCATCATTGAACATCAAACTGGTAAAATATAATATACATTTTTTTATTTATTAAAATTGACTGGATATGAAATATATTGTGTAATATAAATATATATACTTTTTTGTCAACTCGTCTTCGTTTAAATCTTTCAGCGGTGTACTGGCGCTTTAATTCAGTGCGAGCATCGTGGAAAAAAATGTAATAATTAGACACAACGCTGAAACTCCCGCTTCACTGTCCAGTGTCAAATTTGATCAGTACAGAGATTACAAACTGCAGTTTTGTCGTCCTTCCACACAAGGCAGTTATTTCTGCCGTTTACTCAGTTTCTAGTGTAATCTAATCACTTACAGTATCTTTATAAAAATATCCCTGTGCTGTGCCACACACTCTGAGAGGAGACCGTTTGATTTGATATCACCACAGCATGTCTGTCCACACCTCTAGCTGGTTTTAAACAAAAAAACCCTCTTTACTTTTACACTATCTGTAATAGTACTCCGATGAGGATGGGTTCCCTTCTGAGTTTGGTTTCTCTCAAGGTTTCTTCCTCTTAACATCTTAGGGATGTCGCCACCGACTCGCTCAATAGGGATAAATTCACACACTTAAAATCTGTATCCTGTGTTTATATATTTCTGTAAAGCTGCTTTGAGACAATGTCCATTGATAAAAGCGCTATATGAAATTGAAATGATTTTTGCAGTTAAGCTGTTTCTGTTTGGTTTTTCTGAATTCTCAAATTCTGGACAAAAATACCCTATACATACCAATGCCATGAACGTCTACCTTTATTTGCGCTTACATAACTTTTATATGACTTAAAAATAATCTTGACTTGATGATGGCAGAATTAATGACAGCTACTCTATGACCGATACGTTGACAGGTTTTTCCAGTGAATTGTGTGTGTGTGTGTTTGTGTATTATAGTTCACTCTGGGCGGTTTCGAGGAGCTCCAGGAGATGAAGGTTAAAGGGAGAGAGAAGCTGGGTCTGCCGCCGCTCCCTGAGGACAGTATTAAAGTGGTCAGGAGCATGAGAGCAGCCTCACCACCAGCCACTGCCATGGAGCTCATTGAACAGCAGCAGCAGCAGAAAAGAGGACGCAGGAGTCGCAGGGTATAACACACACACACACCAGAATATGTAGGAATTTGCATATGTGTACATATCTGTCAATACAATTTCTTTCCCTGGAACACTGAATATAAAACACATCCTCAGAACCAATATAACACACGCAACACAAGTGAGGATATTTGTAGATCTTTCAGCATTCAGTAGGAACTGGGAAAGTTTGCAAGGAGGACAATTACTAAATAAAATCTTATTCCATTAACTAGATTTTTAAAAATCAAACAATGTGTTTAAGAAATCATGGCTAATACAGCAATTTGTATAATTAAGAGAAAGACACAATTTAGCCATGACAAAGCAACTGTTACGGCAGACCAACAACAATCCATTTTATAATGTAAAAGAAAAGCATGGAATAAGTATACAGTAACACATTACTACACTTTAAAGCCCAAATGGGGAAAGAAAAGTTTCCATTTAGCACCTTGAAAGTTTGTTCCTCTCAGGGAACCTAGAAATCACTCCGTAGATCACTAGAACAGAAAGTGTCCCTGTCAGAGAGAGGGCTGGCTAAGCACTGCATACTTTCACAGTAAGAGACACCAACTTGTTCACTCAAAACTCTTGAATAACATTCAAAGATGGGATTCCATAAATTTTGATTTTTTTTTACTCCACTGAAAATAAAATCTTGCTCCAAAAAAGCTCATGAAGTAAATTTTTTTTTTTTTCCCTGGATTGAATATACAGTGAATTATAGAGAGCAAATCAGATTCAACTTTCACAATTCTGAACACAAAAGTGCACAAAAGATATCAGATGCTCCGTATCCGAGGCTGCGACTATATGTTGTGGTAATAAACAAAATCGGATGAAATTTGAAAATTTTATACACTAATAGTGAACACTGCACATTGGCATCAGTTAACTTGTGTAAATGAATTATTGTACCTTGTGTAGTATTAAGTGTAGCACAGTTATTTTGGTTTGATGCATTCATCTTGAAATGTGATCTGTGTGGACTGTAAACTACAGAATACTGATATTAACTGTGCGACCCATGAGTGACTAACGTTACAAGATAATGCAGATTGGATAGGAAAAAATGTTTGCAAATAAAACAAACACATCTTATATTTACCTTTTTTTTTTTTTTATAGCAGTTACAATGAACCAATCCAGAAAAAAGAGATTCTTCAGCTCACACTTCCTGCATGCCTGCTGTACTGTATATTACACACCAGCCTAAGCTAATGACTGTGCACACTGATACACCACATCTGCTTTTTTTCCCCACACTGCAGCACTAACTGAGTTGTCATTCACACATTGCAGTAGCACTGCAGTACCAGTGCAGCGATGCGAGTGAACTCTAGTAACATACTCACTGACCCGTCTGCCTCGTATGCAGCAAACACGAGAGGACCTTATTTCTGTTAGATCTCATTTTCTCTAACCTTTCAACCCTGCCGTCTCTCTCTCTCTCTCTCTCTCTCTCTCTCTGTGTTCTTCCTCAGCCTCTCTCTGTCTGTCTCTCTTTCTGGCTTGCTCTTATTGCTCATCCCCATTTCTTCCTTGTGTTCCTACAGAGTGCCTTTGTTGATAGCTTGGAAGGAGACAGTCCCTTTGCCAAGAAGCAGGTCTTTACCCAGATCCCCTTTTGTGTGCATTCTCTCTGTCTTGGGCTGTTGCACTCCTCTGTCCTCCCTCATTCACTGCAGTTTGCTCTTTTGAGTATAAAAGAAGGCCTTCAGTGGTGAGAGGTCTTAATACGCATTAAGGCTTAAGGCTGGCTGAACTGTATAGTAAATGTGCCAGACATTAGCGCTCTTTCTGTCTCCGTCTGTTCTGTCCTTTACGTTCATGTCCCTCCATCTCCACCTTGTTTTAGATCTAAAGCTCATATATATATATATATATATATACACACCCACTAGCAGACTAGGTACCAGAATGGCTTTCTTCATAGGCAGCAGCCGGTCATAGCAGATTCATAGCCACAACACTACAACCACCTGACCACCACACACATGCCCATGCATCACACCAGAGGGGGAAAAAAAGAAAAGGGGAAAAAAAAGACAAACACCCACCTTTTCCACTAATGCAACCCTTGCCTGATGCTTGCTCTGGACTTTGCCATTCATCCATTTAAACAGCACTAAGCGATACGGAACTTGTTGATTTGTTTGTGTCTTTGCTGAATGAAACATGCACTACTGGAATGCACAAAAATGAGTGTGGAATTTTTGCTGCGATGTGCTGGGCATATTCCTCCTGGAAGCTCAGTGGATCGGTAAGTCTATGAGATGGACTCTAACTTGAGGAGTTTCAAGAGATAATGAATGTTGTCTGTGAGAAAGATGGATTTCAGAATTGTGGCGTGAGAGAAAACGTGATGTAGAAAGGAAAGTGACTTTAATTGTCCCTCTGATGTTAGTCTCTCTGTGTTGTCATACCAGAGCTTTATGTGCAATGCCAGTCAAAGTTTTCTGAGGACCCCATATTAACATATTGGTTAAACTTTAAACAAAGGACTCATTTTTAAATTTGTGAAGCAAAGTATCCAAGACAGAAATAGGTGAAATTTCATTCATTAATTTTCCGTCCACTTTTCCTGGTGAAGGTTGTGGTGGGAGAAGGCCGAGACGGTCAGCCAGGACTTCTCTATCTCCCGCCTCAGAGCCTTTCTACCCCTGAGGGATCCCCAGATGTTCCCAAACCAACTGTGAGATTTAATCTTTCCAGTGGTTCCTGGGTCAGAGTCCATACTAGTAAGGTGCCCAAACCAGATCAAGTGTCTCCTCTCAATTCAGAGGAACAGCAGCTCTACTCCAAGGCTCTCTTGGATTGACAAGCTCCTCAACCTTGTAATTTTTTATTTGATTGGAAACAATTTAGAAATATTTGGACAAGATTTAGAACTTTATCAATGTAATTTCCGTAGGCATTTATAGCACGTCATATATTTGTCTTAAAGTTGATACTAGTAATAAGTATTTTATATGTAAATCTAACTGGTTCATTGTCCAAATGCCTTTAATTAATGCCCGTTAGGAGCTGGAAAGCCTGCTAATTCCATAAATATAAAGTCTTTGGTGAAATGTTTCATTCTTTGTAACAAAGCAAAGGAAACTTTGAGGGTTTTTAAACACTTGACTGGAGGTGTATAATAGTCACTATAATTCCAAACTATGTTTCATTAAAAACAAAATTTATATATAATATATGAAATATTTTTTTACATATTGTTCATATTATGTGAATTTGATTATACAAAACCTCAGTCCTTGGTGGTTTGCTTCACAGAGAGACTTGGCATCAGGGTGTATATAGACCCTTTTAGGGCGTATAAAGTTGTCTGAAGGTGGTCAACACACATCCTTTCTGTCCTACAGCCTCTGGTCAAGCAGGACAGCTTGGACACCTACAACGAGCGGGACCCCTTTAAAAATGATGACGCTCGGGATGAAGAAGATGACGCTGAGGATGTGGACAGTGGAATAGAGGGTGAGGTTGACCCCCTCGACCGTGATGTCATCATCCAGCCCCCTCCTCCTCCACCCCCTCTGCGGCCTCCTACTGAGAGAGTCACCTTCCCCAAAGGGCTACCGTGGGCACCTAAAGTCCGGTGAGGCCAAAACTCGATCTCTTCTCATGGTTTTCTTAAATTGATGTGATAGTGCTTAAAGAAAATGTAGTTTAAAACATTAAAGATGTAGTTTAAAATTGACTCATTACTAATGCTTTTGCCTATTTTTTTTTTTTTTTATTAACCAGCTTCTCTGTGTTTTATAAACAGCAGTAAAGAGAACATGAAGTGGCACATGAAACAGATCTGAATGTTAATACAAACTCTCATTAGTGTATTCCGTCTGCTGAAGACTGGTTTTACCCGGTCACTGTGCCAGTTCTGGAAAAGAGCAACCTTACTGAAGTCTGCACCTGGGGCATGAATAATGCATGACAGTGTGGGCTTGGAACATAGAGTAAGAGAGAGAGAGAGAATGGATTGGAAGCTAATATGACTGGGAATACAGCACTAGTCTTACCAAAAAGCTTTGCTTACAAATATGTTCAACTATGAAATGTACAGTGCCCTCCATTAATATTGGCACCCTTGGTAAATATGAGCAAAGAAAACTGTGAATAATTTCTTTATTGTTTAACCTTTTGATCTTTTGTTTAAAAAAATCAGAAAAATACTTTGCTCTCATTGGTACCAATCAATTGCAAACAAAACACCGGTTTATCAAAAAAGAAAATTGTTGGCATCCTTTAATACTTTGTGCTACCTTGCTTTCCCAAGATAATAGCGGAGTTGTCTCTTATAATGCCTGATGAGGTTGGAGAATACATGGCAAGGGATCTGAGACCATTCCTCCATACAGAATCTCTACAGATACTTCACATTTTGAGGTCCAGGCTGGTGGACTCTTCACTTCAGTTCACCCCACAGGTTTTTTATGGGTTACAAGTCAGGGGACTGGGATGGCCATGGCAGGACCTTGATTTTGTGGTCAGTAAACTATTTTTGTGTTGATGAATGTTTTGGATAATTGTCGTGTTGGAAGCTCCAACCATGACCCGTTTTAAGCTTTCTGGTAGAGGAAGTCAGGTTTTCATCTAATATCTGTTGATATTTAATCTGTTGAGTCTGTGATGCCAGGTATGCTAACAAAATGTCCAGGTCCTCTGGCAGAAAAACAGCCCCAAAACATTAAAGATTCACCACCATATTTAACCGTGGGCATGAGGTGCTTTTCCATATGGCTACCTCTCTGTGTGCACCAAAACCACCTCTGAGGTTTATTGCCAAAAAGCTCTATTTTGGTTTCATCTGACCATAGAACCTGATCCCATTTGAAGGTGCAGTAGTGTCTGGCAAACTGAAGACGCTTGTGTTTGATCTTGAACCCCTTCCAAATAACTTGTGGGGATGTAGGTGATTTTCAGATTGTAATTTTGGAGACTTTCTGATCCCAAGATGCAACTAACTTCTGCAGTTCTCCAGCTCTGATCCTCTGAGATTTTTTTTGCCCACTTGAACCATCCTCTTCACAGTGCGTTGAGACAATATTGACTCGTCCAATTCCAGGTTGATTCATAACATTTTAAGTTGACTGGAACCTCTTAATTATTGCCATGATGGTGGAAATGGGCAATTTCAATGCTTGTGCTATTTTCTTATACACTTCCCATTTTGTGAAGCTCAAGAACCTTTTGCTGCACATCACGGCTATATTCCTTGGATTGTTATGAATGACTAAGGGAATTTGGCCTATGTTACATCATATTTACCTGTGATACAGGTAAATTGTGATACAATTTATCCAATTTATTAATCCCGTACATCCCAAATCGCAGACTACGCTCCTCACAGCGTAATCTGTTAACCATTCCACTAACACACTTGAATTCTATGGGTGACCGGTCTTTCTCTGTCTATGCTCCTTCACTTTGGAACTCTCTTTCTCCTGAACTCAGGGAAGCCAAGACTCTTGGCACTTTTAAAACTCAACTGAAAACATACTATTTCAAACTTGCGTTTGACTGCTAGTGTCTCTTTATTATTGTTCCATCACTTTCAATTATTTTGTTTTAGCTCCTTTTCACTTCTTTTTCACTTCTATTGTTTGTACTGTTCTCTGTTTATTGTTATATGTTTACTGTTCATTCATGTACAGCTCTTTGAGAAGCTACTTTTAAAGGCGCTTTATAAAATAAATACATTATTATTATTATGGTTGAGCAATTTCCTCTTTGTAGTCACCCAGGTGTACTAATAAAATTTAAAATATCAATAGGAATGTACTTCAAATAAATTTTTTCTCATATGAATTCATGGGGTGATAAACCTGTGTTGTGCTTGCAATTGTTTGATATCCATGAGAGCAGAGTATTTTTGTGAATTTCTTTAACAAAAGATCAAAAGGTTAAACAATAAAGATAATTTTCAAAGCCTTCTTTGCTCATATTTATCAAGGGTGCCAATATTAGTGGAGCGTACTGTGTCAAGCTGACCTGCTTGTGTAATACAGAGAGACAGGGAGCGGGCAACAGGAAGATGAGGCTTTAAGGCTCTAGCATAGTAATAAGAGATTGTCTGTAAACACCAAGTGATGCCTACATTTTGGTTTATAGGGCGAAAATGTCATATGCAGGAGTTGATTTTTAAAAATAACAACAAAAAAATCTCATTGTCAAGCCACCATCTCTCTTATGATCCTTTTTTGGATTTGCCATTATATCCCCTGAGATGGGAATTAACACCATTTTTATTGCATCCATATTTACATATTTTTCATGTGAATTCCGCAAATTAAGAATGGCAAAGCTCATGCTCACATGCTGAGGAGGCGGTTATGTACGAATCAACCATCAGAAATAGGAATGCAAATTTCAAGACACAAAAACATGTATGACAACCAATATTTACCAGTGACCGAGTACAGAGTTAATGAGTCTGCAAATCCGATTGGCTTAATATTTAAATGAGTAATAGATTTTGCTAGAACCTAGCTGAAGTTAACTGTTAACTCAAAATCTAAACAAATACAGACCTTGCTTTTAGGGTTCCCTTAACAGCCACACCCCCAAAGCACATGCACATTTACATCACCCCATTTACAAGTTCTGTTTCACCACACAGACTGGAGGTTTTCTCTGAATAAACATTTCTCTGACATTGGTCACAATGGGGGAAAACTATAACAAATACTAATAAACGTTCTGCCAGTTACTACTTTGCTTGTATCTTTCTCATTTGCAAGTCGCTTTGGATAAAAGCATCTGCTAAATGAATAAATGAAAATGTAAATGTACTATATGCACTGATTCATTTTATTAGGCCAAAAAGCATGATATGCCATTCATTTATAAATCAAAGATTTCTGTTGTATAAGAAGAGTAAAACTCTTTGGGGTGTGTGATTATTGGCAAATAATCAACAATTGGGCAACAACAGTAATGGTAGCACTCCACCCTGTAGCTAATTATTTTCTTATAACAGTACACCACTTTTGTGTTTTATTTCTTACTTAACAAAATGGGTTTTATATTCCTCTATCATTTGAACTCACCTTCCTCTTTTTAAGATTCACACCCAGGTCATCAACATCACTCTCCAGCAATTTTCCATTCCCTGCTAGAATTCTCATGATGTACATATAATGCTCATATATGCATCTTCTTACTTTTCCAGTGTTTAAGAACTGCCCTCTTCTCTTATCTCCTCCACAGAGAGAAAGACATTGAGCATTTTCTACAGACCAGCAGGAACAAGTTTATTGGCTTCACCCTGGGAAGGTGAGTCTGAGCTTATGGCTTCGCTCAGCTTAGCTTAACTTCTGCCTTAATGAGAAACTGACAATAACAGTGTTAATGAAGATGACAATACTCCAATACTGCATGCTGTAATCTAGTGAGATTTGATGCATGAATGCTGGCTTTCAATGCTAATCTGGTTTTCATTACTTTTGCAGTGATACAGAGACCCTGGTTGGGTTGCCCAGACCCATTCATGAGAGTGTGAAGACTCTTAAACAGGTAAGGCACGTTTGATCAAAGTATTTTCATACTATGATAACTGAAATATTTGCTTATATACATTTTTCTATATAATGGCTTATCATTTGCATTTAAAAACTTGTAAAATATATTTTTTAAAAAGTCTTAAGATCCCTCAGTCATGCTGCTGTATTTATCCTTGCAAATTCCATCTGAATTTCTTTTAGTGCTGGCCATAAGAGTTGGCTGTAAATCAGGTTTACACAGGTCTTCACAGGTTCAACAGGTCTTCACTAAGACAGTTTTGAGTTAAATGATTAGAGAGGACTTTATAAATGTCGTACCAACTAAGGATACACTTTAGTACAACTAATAAAGGTTTAGCTTGTAAGAATGGCCGAGGTGTATCCTGAGCCTATCCCGGAAACCGTCAGGACACCACGCACACACACGAAGCAACTAGGCAATGTGCAATTTAGCCTATGTGCATGTTTCTGGAGGTGGGATAAACCGAAGAACCTAGAGGAAACCTACACGGACAGTGCAAGAACATGTAAAATGCTGCAGTGTGCTACAGTAACCTTGGGGACACTGGAGCAGTCAGTCCTACCCAGCATCTGTGTTCCTAAGCAAAATGGCTTCTGTTACTAGTCAAGATTTAAATCGCTAATTCTTGCTAACAGCAATGGAAGATATAAATTGCAAAAGTCATTTTTTCAACAGTGAAAATGAAATACTAAAGCCAGACTGACAGCATGCTCTGCATCATAATCACAAATAGATGTAAAACAGTGAACATACAAAAGAATGTACAAAGTTGTATTAGTTTAACTAATGGGAAACCCACTTCTGCAGTATTTTTAATACTTATATTAAGTATTATATAGTATAAAATTATACTAATAGAAATGATTGAAATCATAAAACCCTTCTATGTGTTAACTGATGATGAATTAAGAAATGTTTAGTGAAATCATACAACCCCAATTCCTAAAAAGTTGGGACGCTGTGTAACATGTAAATAAAAACAGAATGCAGTGATTTGCAGATCTCAGAAACCCATATGTTCTTCACAATAGAACATAGAAAACGTATCAGATGTTGAAACTGAGGAAATATACCATTTTAAGGAAAAAATAAGGTAATTATGAATTTTATGGCACATCTAAAAAGAAATTGGGCAACAAGAGGCTGGAAAAGTAAGTGTTACTAAAAAGAAACAGATGGAGGAACATTTTGTAGGTTAATGAGTAGGTCAGTAACATGATTGCATTTATATTTATCTATTTAGCAGACGCTTTTATCCAAAGCGACTTACAAATGAGGAAATACTAGCAAATTGGGTATTAATAAAAAGAGTATCTTGGAGAGGCAGGAAGCAAAAATGATTTTATGTGAAAATTCAGTTGAAGACTGGTGGGTACTGTACTCCCAGAAAATTAGCCCTGTTAAGAACTGTTTTTGTATCCAGCCCTGCAAGACACCCCAAATAATTTAGTTCCAATGATAGAGATGCCTCAGCCAACTAATCATGTCTTAATAATGATTATTAAAAACAGATCACTGAACTTTGTGAGGTGGCAGATCACAGGAGCCACTTTTGGTCTCTCAGGAGTACCAATAAAATGTAATTCTGAACTGTGAGGTACAGATTAATCAGTGGTGGAATGAAAATTCATAGCCAAGAGCTCATTGTTTGACAAGTCCACTGAAATTTCTTTGTTATATCTGTTACTCATGGACAAGATTGCGGTAATGCACTCTTCCTTTCTATCTTTTGCCTTTCACAGCACAAGTACATCTCCATTGCCGAAGTACAGATCAAGCGAGAGGAGGAACTGCAGCAGTGCCCCATGACCATGGTGAATGTTCTTAAATGCAGTTTTATGCTGATACAGCTGCTAGGGTTGTCATTCTGATTCACCTAATGCTCTGATTGACTAGGGGGAGGAGGACGTGGATGAGACTCCTGCAGAAAGCCTATATGTGGGAATGCTTCCGAGCCTTTCTCAATATGTGGTATGTAGGTACATATCTATTTTACTGTGTGTTAATATATCTGCTCATGGGTCACAGGGTGCTCATTGGATGTAAAAAAGAATGGGTAGATATAAAAAAAATCAATTCAGCCAGATGGATTAATCTACAAACTGTGTGTAAGAAATAGATACAGATTTATACAAATAGATATAGATTTTCAGAAATTGTGGACCGTCACCCCAAACTGTCTCGTCATGGAGCAGGGGTTGCGGACTGTTTATGAGGTTTAGAATCATTGTTTTCATTACTCAAGCTAGTCAAGGACTTTTGATTGATATTTGACTGATATTACAAACAAAAACACCTGTTGTGATTGTAATAGTCATGACTAGTGTACTGTATACATTAGAAGGATCATACAGTAAAAGGGACTGAGGAAGAGATTAGAAAGGTTTTTCCTCCATCTTGGTTATATGTGGTATTTATTTATGATCAAATCTGATTGTAAAGCATGCGATTACTTTTATACCTATAATAACTGAAAATCTGTGTCTTTAGTTATGATATGTTTAACTTACCAGAGTCTCTCATAGGATTGTGTTCGATAATGTGATGGGACTACTGAATCTACATACAATTCTGTATATAAGCCTTCACAAAGAAAGAAAGAGGATAGCATTAGACCAGGGACAACCTCCCTGTAGATCTACCTTTCAATAAAATCTAGTTTATATCCGTCGTATTCAAGTGTTTGCCCCATGAGGCCCACTTTCTAGTTTTTGAGAACTTTCATCCATTTAAAAAAATCATAAAAAATTTCTGTGAACTCGAAGCATTCTCCGGTTTCCTAAAGCGAAAAAGTTTTCTTTTCCTAAAAGCCGAAAGCGAGGCCGCCACTTCAATTCATTTTTCAAGCACCACAAGTACTCGCCAAAACATTACTAATGTGAAATAGGGAGGAAGGACAGGGCTTCTAGAGAGTGTCGGTCAATATTAGAGAGTTCAAAACAGTCATGCAAATGTTGAGTGGATCATCTGCCATTTTTATTATGAAAAAAGACCCTGCTTTTGGTGTATTCTGGAGTGTTTTCCAGCATATGCCAGTTTTACAATGCAATCCCTTGCAAAATCTGTAAATATTGGCAGATCCGCTCAAGTCTTATAAATATTTATTTATTCTTCACGTGTTTCCACGGTTATGGTTTTTAGATTGCCCTGTTGAAGCTTCTTCTGGCTGCTGCTCCAACCTCTAAAGCTAAGACGGACTCCATCAACATCTTGGCTGATGTTCTTCCTGAAGAGATGCCGTAAGTATACATGCATGCATACACGACACTAACACTGCACAGAGACATATTGCATATTTTCCACAAAAATGTTTAATAACTTGCATGTGCTCGAAACAGCATCACTGTCCTACAGAGTATGAAGCTTGGCATTGATGTGAACAGACACAAGGAGATCATTGTCAAGGCCATTTCTGCGCTGCTTCTTCTCCTGCTGAAACACTTCAAACTTAACCATATATACCAGGTCAGAGACTCTCTCTCCCTCTCTTTCTATTTTCTGGTTAATTTATCTTTTTTCCCTCTTGCCTCCTGCGGTTAACCGATCCTATGCAGTGCTGATAGGCACACAGTCAAACTGACATTCAGCTCTAGCAGTAACAGAAGTGAGAGGGAGATAAATGAACATCAGCTCCTCTGATGAAGGGCACATCTCTCATATTTTTCAGTGAGGTGATTTAGGTCCTATTTTCAGGATGTTTATATCCCCCATCTTACACACTGGCTACATCAGAGATGATTATACGCTGCCATCTTCACCTAGCCTGATATAGCACTCAGGTCTTACCAGATCTGAGCCATCCAACATGAAACACCTCTTCAATAGGAGCATGAGAATGATGATGAAAAATAGACATGGATTCTGGCGAACGAAAAAAGGCAAAGAGAGAACGGAGTGTTCTGGGCTGTAATTTGCATAGGCTTGTCAGAATGCTGCAGTCTAATCCTGTATGATGCGAGAGATTTTCCCCCCAATGTTTTTTATGACGATTCGTGTGCACTTTGTAGTGAATTACAGAAATTCGTTGGACTGATGCCATCTACTGGAAGAGAATAAAAGAGACAGTGAAGAGAAATGTACAGGTTTGGTGTGATCTTTAGTCCAGTGGCTCAGGCTAGTTTTTGTATGAGGATTTACGTTTCTCATTATGTTACAAACCGGAAGCAACTTTATAATCCTTCTAATTAATTTGTGGAAATGACTGTCTTCATGCACTGAAACAGGAAATGTGCAACAAAAGTTAAAGCAACATTCAAACATGCACGTTTAAATCTTGGCAGTCCCAAAACTAGACACATCATTAGTAATGATTTGTTAATATCCTGCCTAAAGCATCCCAGAGCATACCGAACTCTAGTCTTAGAGCAGGCCTTTCGAAATGCAGAATGGTATAGCTCTTTCTCTGTTTTCCAACCAGAATAATAATAGTTAATGTAATAATAGTGTGATATACATTCCTATTAAAATGACAAATGCTGGCAAGATACACTACATGATGATTAATGATGTTCAGATCAAGCCTGTGCTTCTGAAACATTTTTGATAGGGTCATCAATGTCAGGTTTATTAGGTGAGCTAATGACTTTGTTTCTCTTGTCCTGCACAGTTTGAGTATGTGTCCCAACATCTGGTATTTGCCAACTGCATCCCTCTCATCCTCAAGTTCTTCAACCAAAACATCATGTCTTACATCAGTGCTAAAAACAGGTAGGCCTCGTTTAGGCCTCCGCTTCTCTGTGGTCAAACATTTCCAATAATATGTGTGTGTTTAATACATATTTAATTACTGTGCGTTGCACCATTTGTTCTGACTGCAGTATCTGTGTGCTGGATTTCCCTCACTGTGTGGTCCATGAAATGCCTGAACTCACTGCTGAAAGCCTGGTAATTTCAACACTCTTTCTCAGCGCTATTCATTTGTAAATATGTCTAATCCGGCATAATCAGGTGTGTGTGTGTGTGTGTGTGTGTGTGTGTGTGTGTGTGTGTGTGTTATTAACAGGAGGCTGGAGACAATAATCAGTTCTGCTGGCGGAATCTGTTCTCATGTATCAACCTTCTGCGGATCCTCAACAAACTCACCAAGTGGAAGCACTCCAGAACCATGGTGAGAGATGAAAATGTGACCAAAAATCATGTTCTTCATGAGGCTCTCGTAAGCCTACTTTAAACCACACAGATCAACTTGTCACATAATATATTGAGTTCGTTGTGATACAGTAGTGAAAACACTCGTTGGCATTGTGCAGTTCGGCGTCATGTATTTCGACGCTGTTGGGAGCTCACTTTGCACTCCTCTCCAGATGCTGGTGGTGTTTAAGTCTGCTCCAATCCTGAAGAGGGCACTGAAGGTCAAGCAGGCCATGATGCAGCTTTATGTCCTCAAGCTCCTCAAGATTCAGACCAAGTACCTGGGACGCCAGTGGAGGAAGAGTAACATGAAGACCATGTCAGCGATCTACCAGAAGGTCCGGCATCGATTAAATGATGACTGGGCTTATGGGAATGGTAAGAACCATAGTGCTCTCAGACTGAAGGTCTACAAAGTTCATAGTTACTGGTATTTCACACTAAGTCATATGAGTATGTATACAAGCCAACATAGGTTATTATAGCAGTATATGTGCATAGTATATAAATGTCCTCTGTGTGTGTGTGTGTGTGTGTGTGTGTGTGTA
>JAFFST010050818.1:253215-263750 GCA_022414735.1 Noturus placidus | reverse complement strand
ATATATATATATATGTATATATATATATATATATATATATATACAGTGTATATATATATGTATGTATATATGTATATATATATATGTATATATGAATGACCTAGTTAAGCAAGTCTAGATTTTTGATCTGGATTTCAAAGCAAGCAAAAATTTTATAGTGGACACAATTTGTACATAACATGAGACTTTTCTGAAGAAAGATTCTATTTATCCAAGCGTTTAGATGGATCCAATACAGGACATAATACAGAATCTTCTAATACACCATGTTGCACTTTTTAGGCTCTGAAGAATCTCAATTTATGCTAACAAACTCCCAATTGTCTTTCGAATAAGATCTAAACCAGGCAAGACGTTGTCTGTCTGACCTGGATGCCAATTAACATATAGTCAGCAGTATCAAATGCTTCACGGAGAAGATCCTAACAGACCCAAAATAGTAAACTAGCTGTAGGTAATTTACCAGTTTAGATAGTAATGATTCAGTATAATAATGCTTGTGAAAACCAGAAGGAAATACATAGTGCTTGTTATTACTACAGTGATCTACAACTTCCCCAAACCTTACATAGAAAAGTAATGTTGGAGATTGTATTCTAATTGGAATGATAGGAGGGGTCAGGATATGGTTTCTGATGTAGTGGCTTAAGAACAGCTAGCTCAAGCCAAATGACAAATATATTATGTGTAGTAAAACTCCACACTAATGATCACTAATGGTCATTCTAAAAGTAGCTTAGGTGGTACTGAGAAACCATTAATAAGGTCTGGAGGAATGTCATAATCAAGCAATGGTCAAATAGTTTGTTAATTTTGAGGCTTTGTTATGTAAAATGTGGAACGGCAAATTATTCAGTACCAGACTTTTCCCTCACTTTATTCTTAATGTTGGTTATACAGTAAGTCACAGCTAGCTAGATAATATTACCACTGTTTCCTCCAAAATGATAACACACAATGACTGCCCATAATCTTTAGATTTTTGCGCCATCCTAGTGATGTGAAAATCCAGTGTTGTCTCTGCTTTAGATCAGAAATCATACACGTATAAGGTTAAAACCAATAAATTGGCAACAATAGAAATGTATTCATTTATTATTATGAAAAATCAGGCAGCAACTGTAACTCTACCTCACTATTGTCATACTAAGTCAACCCTTTAAAATGCACTGATATCCTTCTCTGTCCTTATCTGTCAGATATTGACGCACGGCCATGGGACTTTCAGGCGGAGGAATGTGCTTTGCGGGAGAGCATTGAGAAGTTCAATGCACGGCGATATGATAAGAACCAGAACAGTGAGTTTGTCCCAGTGGATAACTGCCTGCAGAGTGTACTGGGCCAGCGAGTTGAGCTGCCCGAGGACTTCCACTATAGCTATGAGATGTGGCTGGAAAGAGAGGTCTTCTCTCAGCCCATCCAATGGGAAGGCCTGCTGCAAGCTCAGTAATGCAAAAAGACGTTAACTTGCATTAGACTGAATGGTATCAGCATCCCACATGTACAGACAAACACACATGCAGACAGAGCACACAACGTCCTGTAAACGAATGCATGTAAATAGAGATCTCTTCAATTACAACGTGTGGGTTTTGACATGGAAACTCATATTATTTGTGAAACACCATCCTCTCAAGCATACTCCTGACAACAGTATGAAAGACAACATATCCATTTCAACTTTTACATTGTATACAAATGACCATTTTTAAAATGCATGAATACAAAAGAAGTATTATAAGTATGTCCTACAAAAAGACTGAAGGTATATATTTATTTATTTATTTATCTATTCTTTTCAAATTTTCTCAGTCTGGAACTGCTGATAAAACTTTTATTTTTGGTGTATACTCACATTTGTATATAGAACAAAAAAGAATGCATGTTGTCAAGCTAAAGAGACTTGGTTTAAAAAAAAAAAAAAGGAAGAAGAAGGAAAAAAAGACCAATATGGCAACCACAAACATTACTCGTGTGTCAGTAGGACCGGAAGAACTGGTCTGTAAAGATTCCTTCCAGAAACCGCTGCTGTCCCTCACGTCCTACATAGTGTCTCTCACTCATTGTACTGGAGAAACGTCCTTGAGGAAGTCATGCTTCTTTTTGAATGTCAGACGTCAGAGCCGCCTACCATACCGTCTCCTTAAAATGAGCTCAAACAGCACAACACAAAAGCACAGAAGTGTCCTTGGTGAATAGCATCACCCTCTATACAAATAGCAAGGTTCCAACATAACGGTGCTGGTTTTTAACACGATTTTATGACATCTCCGTCTCTGTTTTCCCCCACTCCCTCTCCTTCACCTCTCTCTTCTTGCACTCACTTGTCATGATTAAATGGAGTCTTTGTTTTACTACTGAACATTGTTCAACCAAGAGGGGATTTTATATGCTTCATTTCTAAAATTGTATTCTGTGCTGATTACTTTTTATTGTTAAAAATTATCAAAATTCATACATTTTGTGTCCTGACATCACCCACCTATAAATAATAATTGTAGACCAATGCAAGTTTCAAGTCTTTGTTTAAAACAAACAAAAAAAAACCCAGCAATTTTACTGTACAGCATATGAGAATTATGAAGAGCCTCCAAGCAAATGTTTCAAACTGTCCTGGAACATATTTAATCGTTTAATCAGCTGAACATATTCATTGTGTCTTACTTATTATCCAATATCACTGTCACAGAATTTAAAAGTCTGTTCTTAAGATGTAATTATTTATGTTCTTCTAGGCTCAAAATGATCCATTACATGCTTTGACTGATGCCTCTATACAGATATATTGATCCAACATAAGGGAGCAGTTGCATCTAGTGGCTGCACAGAATGGATATTGTAATTATATTGCTAAATATTGCACTTGCAATATGCCTTAATATATTAAAAGATGTTGCTATGAACTAATTGAACCCATGGCAATTGACTGGTCTACATTATTCTAGACAAACTTATTTGTTGTGCTGGATTGTTTAAAAGCTGAGATTCCCTGATAATTTTGCTTTGAAACATCTAAAAATTGTTCAGGATGATCACAGAAACAAATTAAAACGATTTAGTAAAGGACGTATTTGCATATTACTTCCTTTGGTGATGTCAGCATTGCAAGGGCCAATGTTGTGAGTTTGTAGCCCTAGAGGACACCGTGATATACTGTAAACCGCTCTGCTAAATTTGACCTCAGTAGTAAAATGTGCAAAAAAGCTGCTTATTCCAGATGCTTACAATCCGTGACAGTACTGTGAAAGAGGAACACTATAATTTCACATTAGTCATATCTACAAAGACTGGGAAGATCGCCTCAGGTCACTCCAGTGAAAAGGTTTCAGATGGCCACATTAGAAACTCATGCCAAGTGATCAAATGTCTGGATTATGTTGAGTTTCTGTGGACTCGTCAATGGGTGTTTTGCAAAAAGTGTTGGTTCTTTTAATGGTTTTTATAAGTGAGCTGACTGAACTGATTTGGAAACAAACTAGTCAATGTATTTGCAAAAAAAAGTACCATTTCACAATATTGCATGCTTTACTTTTCGATCATTGATATTTATTAATAGAAACTCTGGGTGTAAATTGTAAATGTAGTAAGAAAAAACAACATTCTGTGAATAGCACTGCCTCACGCAAAAGTTGATTCCTCCTAGACACTCTGGAAGAGAAGGCTGATTTTACTCCTAATACTCTGTGGTATTCAATACATTTCCTGATAACAATATTTTATAAGAATACTACTAGACCCTATTACTGTGAAGAGCTGCTTCTGTATTCGTGGGATACAGAAATTTTGTTTCCTTAACTCAGTGGTCACCAACCCTAAGGCAATGTTTATATGGTCAGGTGGGCATGGTTATGATTAGATGGTCAGGTGGGCACGATTATTATTAGATGGCCAGGTGGGCACGGTTATGATTAGATGATTAGATAGTCAGGTGGGCACAGTTATGATTAGATGGTCAGGTACACGGTTATGATTAGATGGTCAGGTGGGCACGGTTATGATTAGATGGTCAGGTACACGATTATGATTAGATGGTCAGGTGGGCATGGTTATGATTAGATGGTCAGGTGGGCACGATTATTATTGGATGGTCAGGTGGGCACGGTTGTGATTAGATGATTAGATAGTCAGGTGGGCACAGTTATGATTAGATGGTCAGGTACACGATTATGATTAGATGGTCAGGTGGGCACGGTTATGATTAGATGGTCAGGTGGCCACGGTTATGATTAGATGGTCAGGTGGACACGGTTATGATTAGATGGTCAGGTGGGCACGATTATGATTAGATGGTCAGGTACACGATTATGATTAGATGGTCAGGTGGGCACGGTTTTGGTTGGAGCTAAAGTCTTCAGGAACGTAGATCTCAAGGAACAGGATTTGTGACCACTTAACATCTCAAACAATGTCGGTTGGTCATTGTGGGGAAACGCTTCCTCAGCAGGATGCTGCCTTTTCTTCTTATTTTGTTTTTATAGTTAGACGTTGAGAATTACAGAAAGGCAGAGACTGTGTGTATCCAGACTGACTGCTCTAAACACACCATTACCTACGCTGTAATCCTCTCCTACTGATTTAACGTCTGCCTGGATAATCGTCAATAATTATAATTTCAGGTACATAATCATGGGCAAATATACCATTTTACACAAGTTCAGTTTCGTTTACTGATTCTCTGTGGTGTATGTTTTAGTTATTTATTTATTTATTTATATTAATAAATGCACCAGCAGATGCCATTAAAATAATACAATTCAATATTTTATAAGCCTTTAACTCTTAGATTCGGAAAAAAAAAAAAGATTTTGACTTTTAATTTAATGTGGGAGGAGCTCTGGATGTTAAACACCGCCCCCAAATCTCGTCACCTCTGAGCTCGTGCGGTAGGTAAGTGAAAATCATGGATCGCTCGTGTCTCCAGGACAACCTGATATAAACAAAGCTATTCCGTGGAGAATAAGAGCCCATGGTTTAATTCTCCTCTCAGGTAAGACTGCCTTTCTCTAAACTAGAGTACTATTGGTGTTTTCTGGTTATTAATAATTGCCTTATGCTGTAGCGGTTGTTGAAATGGACAGTTTTACGCGCGCATGCGCATTTATAGGTTCATACCGTACAATGTGAAAGTATATATATATATATATTTGTGTGTGTGTGTGTGTGTGTGTGTGGTGTGTGGGTGTGCTCTCATTTGTAAGTCGCTTTGGATAAAAGCGTCTGCTAAATGAATAAATGTAATGTAATGTGTGTGTGTGTGTGTGTGTGCGCGTGCGCGCGGATATCTATTCTCCAGGGATTTGCACCGTTTTCAGTACCCACCTGAGAAAAACTGACACCTGAGAATGGTAAGTCAGAATAACATTAGGATATGAGTGGTGTATGGGTCATGAGAAACAAACCACAAAGATTAGAAAATGTTTTTCTTTGTCTAAATGTAGCCTGGTATGTACAGTGGTGCTTTGTGAACCCTTTAGAAATGTCTATATTTCTGCATAAATATGACCTATGTAGATAAAGAGAACCCAGGTAAACAAATGAGATAAAAATATTATACTTTATTTATTTACGGAGGGAAATGATCAATATTACACATCTGTGAGGGAGGAAAAAGCATGTGAACTTTTGCTTTCAGTATTCGGTGTGACCCTCTTGTGCAGCAATAACTGTAACATTTCCAGTAACTGTTGATCAGTCCTGCACGTCGCCCGTTCCTCAGTACAGAACAGCTTCAACTCTGGGATCTTGTTGGGTTTCCTCATATGAACTGCTTGCTTCAGATCTTTCCACAACATTTATATTGGTTTAAGGTCAGGACTTTGACTTGGCCATTGAATTTGGTAGAATTACTTGTGTGCTTAGAATCACTGTCTTGATGCATGACCCACTTTCTCTTGAGTTTCAGTTCATGGACAGATGTCCTGACATTTTCCTTTATAATTCACTGGTCTAATTCAGAATTAATTGTTCCATCAGGAAAGGCAAGTCAAACAGGCCCAAACCACACATGGGATAAGGTTCTTACCCTGGAGGGCAGTAATTTTCTTTTCTCCAAACATAACTTTTCTCATTTAAACCAAAAAGTTATATTCTGGTCTCATCCACAAAATATTTTCCAATAGCCTTCTGCCTTGTCCATGTTCACAAGCTGTAGATGTGAAGCAGTGTTCTTTGTGGAGAGTAGTGGCTTTCTCCTTGCAAACCTGCCATGCACATCATTATTGTTCAGTGTTCTCCTGAACATTAACATTAGCCAATGTAAGAGAGGCCTTTAGTTGCTTAGAAGTTACCCTGGATCCTTTGTGACCTCACGGACAATTACCACTTGCTCTTGGAGGGATTTTTCTCTTTGTTGGTTGACCACTCCTGGCGAGGATAATAATGGTCTTGAATTTCCTCCATTTGTACACAATCTGTCTGACTGTGGATTGGTGGAGGGCAAACTATTTAGAGATGGTTTTGTAAACTTTTGCAGCCTCATGTGGTTCAACTCTTTCTTTTTTTTTTTTTTTTTGAGGTGCTCAAAACTCTTGTTTATTCAGGCCATGATACACTTTCACAAATGCATATCGGACCCGTTCTGTAATTTCACATACTTTTGCCACTCTTCTTTCACTCAGACATGAAAGATCAGAATTTTTATTATTTTAGGCACATTATATTTGTCAATATCCTTGACTTAGTTGAAGATCAGATCACATTTTATGACAAATCTAAACCCTATTGAGCATCTGTGGGGCATCCTCAAACGGAAGGTGGAGGAGCACAAGGTCTGTAACATCCACCAGCTCCGTGATGATGTCATGGAGGAATGGAAGAGGATTCCGGTGGCAACCTGTGAAGCTCTGGTGAACTCCATGCCCAAGAGGGTTAAGGCAGTGCTGGAAAATAATGGTGGTCACACAAAATATTGACACTTTGGGCATTTTTAACTTAGGGGTATACTCACTTTTGTTGCCAGTGGTTTAGACATTAATGGCTGTATGGTGAGATACTGTGTGTATATATATATATATATATATATATATATATATATATATATATATATATACATACATACACACAGAGAGAGAGAGCTAGCAAGCATACCATTACTAGATAACTAAGAGACATGGATGACTGAAAACCCTAATATGCATTCCCCAATGTTTTTTTTTTTTTTACAGCCTAAAGGAACCAAAAAGTCCAAGTCCCATAGTGCCAAACCTAAAAAAAAGAGTGACAAAAAACGGCCATCTACCAAAAGGTCAGCGAGTACTACATGCACAAAACCAGCAGTGGATATTCTGAGCCCAGCTGCTATGGAGAATGCCTACTATATTTCCCATAATGCAGTGGACTGCCTGAAGTTCAGAGGCTTTGGCTGGCCGGAAGCCACTAAGAAAAAAGGAAAAGGACAAAAAAAAAAAAAAAAAGACGAGAGAACCAGCTTTACTGTGAATTGCAACAATATCAGCCATATATATTCTGTAATTGTCAGGTACATCAATTCTGAATAAATGCTGTATATATATTTTAATGAACTCAACTCATGGATGCATGTGACACTAATACTCAGTATTTCTGAGATAAAACAACTAAATATGCATCACTTAACATAATTTCCATATTCATTTTGTGGCCTCTTTAAACTGTTCATGTTAATGATCAGCATATGCTATTTTTTCAGTATACACAGTGCTGTTGAATCCTACAAATAGTTAAACATGATTGTTAATAGATCAAGGTACTTGTTAGGATTACAAAATGATTACAACACTATTGGATGTCTTTTGCTTCATTTCCATCTAGCTTCCATGTACCATGAAACGAAAAGAAATAGAGGCCTTGATGAATGGACAAGTAGTAGTCAGGTGGATCAGAGTTAGAAAGGGCATGAAAAGCAAAAGCTCTCCAAGACGATGCTGCAATAAAACAAATTATAAAAAATCTAAGTAGCTTCAAGGGCAGTTTAGTTTGATCTGCAAACATAGCTAGCATTATCTAATTAGACCATCTGCACAATCACTGACTAGCAAGTAAAACCACAACTGGTGCATAGGTTAGCAACTTATTTGCGTAGGAATGTTCACTTATAAAATCATCCTATAAAAACAGTGATTCAAGAGAAACAAAATTCTATAACACTACGACTGAACACATTTGTTAAAATATGTCTGAAAGTCAGTGGTTGTTTTTCAAGATTGTCTCTAAAAACCCTTAAAAATGTAGCAGTTACATAAGCAGTACAGTAAGCACTGTCATGTCCTCATAGCACAAGCCTAGCTATAGCAATATATTGTAAACGGATCGCAGTAACAAACATTGAGAGTCAGTGCCTAAATACAATAGTTAGCATTTAGCTAGCCATGACACAAGGTAGGCCTACACCTCGTGTGAAATTATAGGTACAGGGCAGACAAAGAATAAAATGGTTTAACATTAATCGCAATGGGCCATCTTAATATTGCAACAGTAAGATTAAAGAAATGGCATTAATTGATATGCATGTGGGTCATTTAGACAATGACTTGCTATGCTTTCTACTATGGTTTCTTGTGCACAACTGTGGTCAGCAGTTCCTGAAACCGGCCAGTCTGGCACAAACAACCATGACACAAAGATCATATTTTTTTCCCCCTGCTTCTGAGGTTTGTGAACATTAACTTCAGCTCTTGACCCATGCCTACATGATTTTATGCATTGAACTGCAGACTGGAAGTCATGACAGATTCTACAATATTAAATGTGAAATGGTCTTTCAAAAAAAGAAAAAAAATTGCATCTGGCAAATTGATGTGGTACAAGTGGAATAAAACGTGTTAGGATTTGCAGTTCAACTTCACGGTGGTAATGGCATCACACCCTCCAGTCATTATTTTCCTAGAACAGCATGCCCCATTGCTTGATTCTCTACCAAATACAACTCTGAGAACATTAAGCAGTCTACACTTAACCACATAGTGATCCGAATGCTCTTTATCTGTGCAAAAAAGTTAAACTTCTCATATAGACAATATTTAGTTCAAGTGTACTAAACTGAAAACCTGCCAAATCTTAATTACAATACAAATCAATGAAATTCTTTGTGATTTACCTTCTTTATCCAACAGTTGAAATGTTATATGAGCCAGTACATTGAAGGTGCAGAAGTCAGTGCTGTAATAATTTGAGTTGTAAATGCAAAGATTTGTCCTGCCTATGATCTTGTACAAGAAAAACAAACGATTGAATTGTAATTTTATTAAATATTTCAGAGAGTTAACACTCCAGTATAGATATACATGGGGAAAATATGGTTATATATTAAAAAAAAAAAAACTTTTGCTAAATAAGTATTAGTTAAAATAAAAGAAACTAAAATTTTTAATTTAAACAAAAAGTTACATTTTACAAGCAAACCAGACAATCTGTTAATTTTAAAACTCAGGGGTATAAACAGTGGTCTCCAGTGATCTTTTCATCCGGGTATGCAACTGCTTTAGAAACGCAATTTAATACATTAAGGGGTGTTGAAGCAGTGTGCTTTGGCAGTGAACACATGGCTTACACTTAAAGCCCAGCCAGGTAGTTGCAAAGTGGAAGAATCTGCAAGTCCCTTTACACAACATCTCGCGTTCGTCTGACAGCACAGCAGAGCAACATGCTGAAGATCATGCCAAAGATCTGTTGATGAAAAAGCCAGTTAGCATCAAAATCAAACATTATATACACACTAATCTTTTTTGTTATAACAATTTATTGATTCTCATACACTTTTCAGAGTACAACAAGATATCAATACAGAATCAACTTTTTTTTTTACCCCGATAAGTTTACATATGTTCAATTTACTTATGATTCATGTACATGTGATTCATTTTCATAAATCCATACAGAATCTTTTAACCCCAGTAACATACCTCCTAAAATATTTATATACGATTCATTTATATGTCATTTTACATGTGGTTCATTTACACATGATTCATTCCCCCCCACCCCATAACCCCGGCACATGATGGCTAATATACACTAATCTTATTAATCTCAAAGTATCCATCTGTTTCTGTGAAATGTTACTCACCATGATCAGACCAATGCCAATGCCCACACCTCCAATAATGTGCATCTTGGAATTAAACAAGTCATCTATTGCAGACATGCAACTCTAAACAAATGATGGAAGGAAAGCAGGTTATCAACCAAAAAAAAAGCAAAGCCAAAGTGTCATTATAAAGTGTGATGACCAAGTTTGTTATAGGTGGATTGTTACCTTGGTGATTAACAGAGCCAAACCCGACTGATTTGGGCAGGTGTCCGCAGCACCATCAAAAACAGTTCCAGTTGGACCACAGCACTGAAGCTAATTAAAGAACACAAAAATGTACTCAACCAGTGTGAAAAATAGCCAGAGCTTTAACCCCCCAAAAAAGTACATAAACTCAACACTTACACCCAACTGAATGACCGTCAAAGTTTCTTTCAGAGCTGGCTGCTTTGTTGTTTGGTAGGTAGTATAGGTCTGATTGTAGAATTGCTTTACCTCTTGAACAATCTGGGGGGGGGGGGGGGGGGGG
>JAFFST010050818.1:176078-227191 GCA_022414735.1 Noturus placidus | reverse complement strand
CCCCCCCCCAATAATAGTTTATCTTCACTTTGTGTGTCCCTAAAACTGATTTGTATTCTTTTGTGGTGCTGATGAGAAATGTTTCTCCTCTTGATGTCTTGTTTTTGATGAATAGTGATTCACCAGATCATTTGTATCTTTTATTCATTATATAGCTAATTATTTTCTGTTTATTTATTTATTTTGTACATCTCTACAGTTCTAATGAAGTTGATGTAATTTCTGGATGACTTAACTATATCAAGCTGCTTACTCAGTGGAATAACGTTTTTCGACATTCCACACATTTTGATTTTGTAATTGCCAGTTGCTTTTTCTAACTGCATTCGACCTTCTGAGCTCCAAAAACAAATAATCAGATCAAAATATTTTAAACAGGTCACTTTCCACTCTAATCCGTTCTCTAATTTAAATTGTGTTTTTTAGGTTCTATCACAAATCAGGTAGAAGCACAGAAGATGTCTAGAACCCATCCTGGGTTCTAACACTTAAACCAGAGGACTAAACACTACAAACTTTTGTGCCGCAGCATGAAACAGAAAGATCATCCAAAAATTTTTCAGTTTGTCCACATATTTATATTATGTATTTGGAAAAACTTACTAACTGATCAAGCAATAGGAATAAAAAAATTCCTACCCTTATACTGTAGTTGCTTCTCAGAAATATTGTTAAATGTTTACTATTTCTATACTGTTCAGGGATAAATAATTTTAATTTTATCTAGGTTGGAGAAACATTTCCAGTTTTGCTGATCCTCATTTTTGAGGATCTATCCATGGTGCTGAAAGCGAAGCTCAATAACTGAATGTCCACTCTCAAGCAAAATCATCCTTTATAAAGCAACATTCAACATTTAGACGCGTATTAAAAACATTTCTCTGCTATACAGAAACAAGGAACAATACAACGTATCAGTTGAAGATGAATGTGGCTGAGTGTGAATCCAGCTCCATCCACAGCGATAGACTGTTCAGCATAGCCAGAGAACTTTCTGGAATGGGGCTTGATGCGTTTGACTACATGGAGGAGAGTTCACACTCGGTGAGCTACATTCTCTTGCTTCTTATTGAAATTATTTTTGGCACCTGTTCTTAAAAGCAGTCATTATTTTATATTATTGATAAAGTACTACTTTTTTTCTTATTGTGGTTCAGATGAAACCCAACCAATTCAAGTGAAATAGACTAAAATAAATAACCTATAAGAGCTCAATAATGAACACAGCCTTTATGCATCACATATAACTTAAACAGTGACCTTCTTTTTTCACATATCGCAACTTATTGTGAAGTTGTGGTCAGACATGATACAGAGCAGAGACGGTTCAGGGCCTTCCTCAAGGGCCCAACAATAACATCTTGGCAGTGCTGGGATTTGAACCCCTAACCTTCTGAGCAATAACCCAGAGCCTTAACCATTGAGCCATCACTGTCTAACTGAGTATGATGAGCTGTCCTTTACATTCATGTGCTCTATTTCCATGGACCCTTTTCAGCCAGTGGCGGTTTATAAACCTGTTCTGTTCATGGGCGTAACCACGCACTCTTTCCGGGTTGGGGGCGGAATCGTGATCCCCCCCCAATGTTGAGGAAATACCAATCTGTCCCCCCCCAATATACAGGAGAAAATATTTTCTATATGTTCTGCTTTAATTTTCCCTGCCAGCGGATCTGTCTTTTCTTCATCTATTCTATTTATTTTATTTATCTATTTCTTTATGTATATTCTTTTTTTAATGTATTCACGTTTGTTAAGGGAAATCGGTTTGTGTCCCCTCCAATTGTACACTTAGGCTTGGCCCAGACTCAACACAAGTTCGGTGATGTATTTTAGCAGCTCAGTCTGTAAGAAATGGAGACAGCAGCTTTTTTTTCAGACCGTAAGTAACTAGACACCTAAATATCTTTGCTAATGTCAGTTCCAGTTTTTGACCATTTAACGGTACATTCACGTGCACATCCTCCCGCCGAGTTCACTGTGAACCCTCAGGATGTGACCGACTGTTATAAATGCGACTGAAAGTGAGGAAAGTTGCACAGGATTTCGTTCTCAGAGAATACATCTTCCCACAGGACGTCCACAGCACCCTACCATTTCCCCATGCTGTGGGAGCTTCTATCACTCTGAAACCACGTGAATTCAAACAGTTAACTGGAATCCTAAAACTATCTTCTAATAATGCAAATTTTCACTATCAAATTTGGGAAGTTTTGCGGCGCCGGGGGAGGGGGGCTCGGGTGGAGGGGGGTGGGTATTTGGGGGTCTAGCGCTTGCCCCCCCTTCCCCATGTCCATACCATGGTTACGCCCTTGGTTCTGTTCCATATAAACCAGTTCAATCTAACTTTGCCCAATTATATTTGTCATCCCGTTGCGATATTCCAGGCGTATGTGATTTAAACAGCACAGTATTTTGGGAAACGTCCTAATCTGCCAACGCGGCGCTTGAGTATGCACAGGTGTCTCTGGAATTAAGAGCGTGACGAATCCCAAGTTTCTATGGAGATGCTGTAGATGCGCGAGCGCCTCGCCTCGCGCATCCTAGTCAGTCTCGTCAGTGGTGAGCAGTGCCAAACCTCTACATGCGGGAGGGTTTCTCTTGTGTAGAATGAAGGCTTTCATGTGACGCCGAGCGAGGATGGCGAGTGGCGTGTCTCTTCGAGGTGATTAGGGTGTGGACATGTTCTGAATAAAGCAGGCGTTTAGTCGCGCGGAAGAAGGAGCGATTCAGTTCTCTGTGCGTTTCTTTCTCTCTGGTCTCCGTTAAGAGCTCGAGAACATGCTACACACTGACAAGCTCCCAGTAAGTACTGTTTCTTTCCTAACTAACTCAACATGTTGGCTCAGTGTGACTGTATTAAGGATAGTATTGAATTATCTGTGATGACGTTAGTGACTTTTAATGCATCCAACCTTGAATGAAAGGTGTTCCCAAGCAGTGCTGCTCTCCTCCTCTATCAGGCTAGATTTGAGTCTATAGAGAGCAGCTAAATTAGAAATAGCAATAGACTGACCTACATCCATGCCTATCATCACCGCATGAGCCCTCCACCCTCCTAGCTTCCCTCGGATGTGAATTTGATATGCACTCAAAACAGTAAGGACCAGTATTTACACTTTTGCCACCCTTCAGGTGGTCAACAACTTCATGGACGGCATGGGGCACGAGCCGGGCAAAGAACTGTACTTTGCTGATGGGAAGAGGAAGGTGGACTATGTGCTGGTGTACCGGGTAACATCAGTGGGTCAGGACTCTCCAGGACAGCACCGGCTCTCTGTCATCTCAAACGGGAGCTTTCCCCAGCCAGGGAGTAAAGAGGCTGAAGCGGTGAAGGAGGACGATGCTGAGGTCGTGGTGGACATGGGACAGACCGATCCAGCCGAGTGTGACAAGCTCAGGATCCGAGATGAGTTTGAGACCCACCTGAGAGACACAGGACTGCACATTGAGTGTGATAACGAGGTGGGTGAAGGTTAATTTGCTGCATCACACTTGAACTCTCCTGAGTAATAGGACAGTTTCTGTTGACTCTTTCTTGTTATGGTGACAAAGTGAGTTTGGCCAAATGTTACTTTGCTCTAGTTGCGTTCACATCCTGAGAATTCAAAACGCACCCCAGAAAGCAAAAGCCGGTGTGGGTTTTTGGTCCAAAGGGTTGCCATTGAATATTAAAATGGTTTAGATGGAATGATTTTATTCAGCATCGGTAGCTTTGAATCCTTTCAGGCGGAATGGTTTTCATGATGCCATAGGGAGGCAGGTTTTTTATTCTGTCTCTAGGCTCCAGCCAGAGTATTTCACTAAAGAAGAACCTTGATACTTTAGTGTGAATGTATTGCAGATTTGTCAAGGTTGTTTTGTTCATCAGAATGATTTGGTTTGTACTGTTGAGAGATTTCATTTCATGTCCGCTCTTCTAGAACCACTGCTTCACAAAATACACCAGAGTGGAATTTGTGTGTGTGTGTGGGTGTTTGGTTTGGGCTACTCCTTTTGGCTGTCTCTTCTGATTGCACTGGGACTTCGGCCAGGTTTTCCAAAAAAACCTGTTTATTTGGCAGCATTACGGTTTCAGGGGCCAAAAGAGCAGCTTTGTTTCACATTGTAAACCCCTGTTATTATAGATGATTATTTATTAATCATCCTAGTTGAATTATTATTGTCAGTCATTTGCATGCTTATACCGAGCATTTATTTAATACAGTATAGATTGAATAGATTACAAAAAGCACGTTTAAAACTCATGCTACGCCTTGTGTGAGACATGTACATATACAATTATTATAGGGATGGATAAATGTTTACAGTTCTAGTAATTAGTTTATATTGTATTGGATTCCTGGATAAATGATTGCTGTTTTAAAACATGAAATAAGCTGAAATGATGGTGGGTTTGCAGAAATCTGAAGAAGACTGTCTAAGATAACCGAAGTAATTATGTAATATTTTTTTTTGGATATTTTAATATACACCTTATATTAGATGACAAGTGACATGCTACCTTTTTTTATATTTTTTGTATATTTCTGAATTTACACTTATAATTTAGATATTAGATTGGAGGAGCACTTACAGAATATTATGAGCCTGCATTACTTTAACCGTGTAAATCTTTGCATCGAAATAAGGCCTTAGTGACAGTAATTGAGTATTAATTGTTCAAAACATTAACTATAGTTATATAGACTTAAAATGAATACAGGAATTAATGACTCACAATAAGGTGCAAACAACAAATTCTTTAGATTAGCTCATAAATAATTGTAGCAGGCAAAATATTAATTATGATTAAAATATGTTTAATTGTGCTGTCCAGTATTCCAAGACAAACACCAGATAAGATGAATTTTTTTTAACATCCCACATCACACTTCAGTATGTAAGTGTAAGACTGTAAGACCATTTCATAACTCTGAGATGGAAGACATTGAGAACAAAAGCATGACCATCAGTATAACGATGTTTAACAGCTGGACACTTATTTCATGCTTAATCCTTTATATCACTGTTTGATATAGGTCACCTTGTGAGTATCCTTAATCAAAAAAGATTTTTAAAGTGTAGCATGTCAATAAAGAGTGCACTGCACATCTCTCACTACTAACTGGTAATTAAAGTCTCCGAAGCATTAAGCAGAGACTTTTTAACATTTTTTTTATTTATTTATTTTTTTATCAATTTGTATAGCGCTTTTTACAATGGTACATTGTCTCAAAGCAGCTTTACAGAAATATAATTTTTACATTTACAAGTGACTTACTAATGAGAGCACATTCACACACCAATGGTAGCAGAGCTGCATGCAAGGTGCTAGCTTGCCATTGAGGGCAACTTAGGGTGCAGTGTCTTGCCCAAGGACACTTCGGCATGAGATCACCCGGGCCGGGATTCGAACCGCCAACCTCACGGTTAGTGGATTAGTGGACAACCCTCTCTACCGACTGAGCCACAGCCGCCCCAACATTTCACTTTGCTTAATACAGGATGGATGATTGATAAGCAATAATCATTATTAAAACAGAAATGCAGTGTTTTTTCTGAAGAGTAAATCCAATGATTTGCTGCCCATTTGTCTATTCAAATAAGAACTGTCCAAGCTGTATGGTCCAATTATGGAGTATAAAGCTGTCTACATTTAATTTTTAACTAATGCCATGTAAAAATGTTTGTCATAGTAATGTTCCCCTCAAGGCATTTATATCACCACACATTGATAGTCTTTTTTATGTGTAAAAGTATTCTCTGGCTCTCTATATTAAACATACAGTTTGTGTGATACCTTTTAGTATAGTATGAGGTTATATATGTATAGTATGAGGTTACGAATATCTGAATGAGTGATTAATCCCTACATTGTGGCATTTTTCAATCAACTTTTTTTGTTGTTGCAATATTCATATATTCCAGTCTTCCTGAGCTGTGAACCATTGAAGACCTCAGAATGATCTAGTGTCTCCATTTTTTTCATTCCTGTTAATTCATTAAATGACAAAATATTGGTATTCTTACTTTAACACCATCTGGATAACAATGAGGATGCAGAAATGTAAGGTCTATACTCTTTAGAACAACCTTATAGTGGCACTGTTACAGTGGTATTGAAGAAATCACTTGTCTTTAATTGTGTTGTGAAGTGCCTTAATAATATTCCAGATTGAAACATTATTTGGAGCATCAGTTGAAACTCCCTACCCATCCTGACTGTTCTCATGAGTTTAACATTGGTATTACTTTTTTGGATTATGGAAACAGTCAAATCCTCAGTTTTAAGGAGTTAGTATATCGTGTCACAATAAATTCACTGTCCTCAGTTTCACACAGTTTGATGAGGTGTAGCTACTGCACACACACGCACACATATATGTATATATATGTGTATATATATATATATATATATATATATATATATATATATATATATATCTCACAAACCATGAGAACTAGGCACTGGTTTGGGGATGGACCATGTGGGGTATGTTCCTTAATCTGTGCAGAGTAGAGATTTCTGGATGCTCATACATATATATTGTTTTGATTGACGTTGGTTGAATTAGGTAAAAATCATATTTTAAAAATCAAATGATTGCAAGAACATTTAATTTTAGAGGCGAGTATATTTTTATTCTCATCGTGGAAGACTTTTGGCCACCTCGTTACTGTGGCAGAATGTGCAGCCTTCTTTTCTTAGTGGCTGTTCATGATTGACAAGACTAAATTAGCATCTTAATCTGAGTACAAGTGCGAAATGTAAAACACTGTCAGGTGGGAAATAGTGAAAACTGCAAGCTTAATCTGGATTAAAAAGGAAAAAGGAAGTACTAAGGGTATAGCTCGGTTGTTGGCTATATCTTGCGCAGCTGGCTTCAGCTTCATGATCATAAATATTAATACAGTCATTGTTTACTATTGATGGCTATATTTACTAATGCGGGTCACTGAAACTGTTGCAGTACTAGTGGAACTGTGTAGTGTATTAAACTGTTTTATTTATTTATTATTATTCATGCACCCTGATAGACATTTGAAAGAGATATTTTCATTTTACCTAAAGTGCGAACTTGGAGGAGGACTGCAGGGTTTAGGGCACCATTTGGGAGATGGTCAGACCCAGCGCTCGTTTTGAGCTATCCTATAACGTCCGTAACCATAGTGACAACCACAGAAAAATACTAAAATAGAATAAATTTTTCCCATCTGATTTCCAGTAATAACTGGACCAGTTATTCTATTCATTCTGATTCCTGGATTTCTCCGTCATTCACAAAAGAAAATGGCTTGTTGGTTAATAAGTATCAGTGTGTTCACTAATAAGTAAGAGTGATGTGGATACAACACTATGCACACACTATATATATATATATATATAACACCGTTAACGACAATATAATTATGCAAATTATATTTCTGAATATGTTGTGTATTAAGTATTATATAAAGGCTACTTTCTTTGTTTTCCCCATGTTTGTAACCTAAGACCTTTTGGTGTTGCTGACTTGGTGATACATTTGATATATTTTGTAAATACTACTAAATACTTGCAGTTGCAGCCTGTAAATTATTCACCTCATGTAATGATTGCAATCTGAACACCAAACTTCTCCTTTTACCTGAGTGTCAAGAGCTATGACCTCATCAATTTTATCATTGCTGATTAAAAAAATGTTCTTTTTCTTAAGAGGTCTATTTTATGACCATCATTAGAATATGATTTCATCGTCAGAGTCACATGTTGTTGTTTTTTTTTATGCATATTCTTTCACTGACTGCCCTTTATTTCTGCTTAATTATTGCAAATGTCAAAGACAGGATTCACCCTATCATGTGGAGACACTTCCACTTTTGAGTCTTTGGAAGCCCCTTAAATGTCAGCCACAGCCGGTTTTTGTAACGAAGGCTCCCCCTCAGCCCAGGCTAAAATCGACCTAATTGCCTTACCCTGCTGAGATGAAGTACTAATTGGAATATCTTATCCTAATTAACCTTCTCAGATCCACATGTTATTTTTATCTCACTTTTGTGTGGGGTGTGTGTGTGTGTGTTAAGGGGACAGGAAAAAAAATGGGAGTGCTAGGGTCACCTGTTCTTCTTCCTCTCTGAACAACCGCTTATTCGTTGCTCATACCATGCCATAGCTGAGTATCACGTTACCATCATCTCTGTGTGGAGAGGAGGGCACATTTGGGTCCTGTTACCTGAGTTGGGTATAACGCATTACATTTTAAATTGATCTAATTTATTACAGTTACTCAAGTCAACAAAATGACATTACTTGCATTTACAAATTTATTGTTAAGAAAACAATATTATGTAAAATGTATTTATACATTTACTAAAATAATAATAATTTTAAACTTGTAAAGTGGTTGAAACTGAAACAGTAACATCCTCTCATTCTAAGCAGGAAAACAAGGTGTGTAAATGTCTATATGAGTTCCAGTTTATGTGAACATGATATTAGCAGAACATAAGGAAAGATAATGTGCTTTGCATGTCTCTGTAGCAGCTAAACCCATACAATGATCACTTAATTATACCTCCCCTTGGTTAGTGATACCAAACTAGCCTAGTTATCTGTCTTGTAGTCCTACAGACAGTTTCAACATCCAGGGCAAGTTTTATTATAAATCCAACTTTTCTGATTATGTCATGCATTGACATGCGTTACAATTATACAAAGAACTATGAGTTTCACTTTGTAGTGTATTCTTGTAGGTTTAATAGGTTTTGAATGTAACCTGAAAGTAAAGTAATTGGTAATCTGATTCATTTTTTACATGCAGTAATCAATAATGTAATCAGATTAGAATTTAAGTGTCCTGGATTACCTTTCTTGAATAACTTATCCAAAACTGCATGTTACACCAACACACACACACACACACACACACACACACACACACACACACACTGTATTACCAAACAGAAGTTTACATAACTATTCACTAGGTCTCAGTAGGGATATGTTGGATAAAGTGACCTGTTACTTCCATTCGTAACTGTGATCTACATGCAAAATATTTTTTAAAACGTAATTAATCCCCCAGGGAGAACCTGGAGCGCACCCAACGAAAGCACTGCCCAGCATCGCAGAGACGAGCTCACCAGCTGGGACCCAGGTTATGCCAGCTAGCATAAGGTTTACCAGAGGACATAGTTGCTCAAGATCTCAGAGAGAAGGGTGTTTGACAATGGAGCATGACCAGTGGTACAATGGATGCATTAGCAGTGTTGCTGAAGAGAATAGGTTGTCGTTGTCCTGTGTCGCTTCTATGTCAAGAAAGAGATAGGGTTTCGAAATTAAATGGAATAAAGAAATAAAACAATGTTCAAAGCAAGTAATGGGTCAGTGGTGAATTTCATTTCAGCATATGGTGGTTTAAACTTTAGTCATTATTACAACAAACTCATATTTTGAACAGTTTTAAGGTTTAGACTGTTTCTAGTAGATATTTGACTTTGGTCTGTGGAAAATACAACTTTTCCTGAAGCTCTCTTTCTTGACTGAAGCTCTCTCTGTTTGTTTCTCCCTCAGCACAAGGTCTATGGGCAGGGATTTGTCCGGCTACATGCCCCTTGGCAGGTGTTAAGCAGAGAGGCAGAGTTTCTCAAGATCAAGGTGCCCACCAAAAAGGTGTGTCATTTCTGTTCATTTTGTTCTGGAGCTGTCTACCTTCACAGAGCTTTCCTTCATACTGTACTAGAGTGTGGATGTTCAGACCACACGTGAGTCTGTACTGGAGTCTTGTAAACTACCAAGAAACATTAGAGGAGTACGTTAGATGTGTGGATGTGGTTTTGCAAAGGGTTTTTGACAAGGACTTGTTTCAGTAGATAAAATGTTATGCCCACATAATTATTTTTGGACACCCTTCTCTGTATTTACATTGTTTTTATTCTCAGGCCTTAGGTTTATGTCTGTATCTTCCTTTTTCCTCGTACCATGATGTTTTATTGCACATCTTTCCCAGAGCTATGAACTGAAAGAAGAGAAGGGACTTTCAGCAACTATGAACACAGTGTGGAGGAAGCTGAACCAGCCATTTCAACCCCACATCCCTCAGCTGCAGCAGCAGAGCCGCACAAAGTTCCTCTCTCATAGCTTCTCCCGGGACAAGCTCCATCTGTGAGAAACCTCTGGGGATAATTGGGGGTGGGGGTGGATGGGTTGGTGGGTAGACTGGTATTTACTGATATTTCTCTGTGTGCCAAAGGCAGCTGAGCAACTCAAAAACATAAACCCTGACTCATTCCATTGGTTACACTTGTCTTGCTCAGCTTTATTATACTTGTCTTGTTTCAGGTACAACATCACTTGCAAGGACACCTTCTTCGACAATGCCACAAGGAGTCGAATTGTGAGTTCTGTTTTCCTGTAGCTGGAAAGGTTGCCTTGTCTTATTTCAATGGCATGGCTGTAGTTAGTTCTCCTGATTGTAATGTGGAGCTCTTAGAATAATGTGGTTATTTACAAGAAGTCTAAGGTGACTGCATTCCCTGTGGACATATTACTAGGAGACAATTCCCCTGTGGCCTTTTCAGGAACACTTTGGCTTGTTTGTCTCTCCCTTTCTCTTGCTTGCTCTCTCACACTCACTCTCTCCCTTCCTCCCAGGTGTATGAAATCCTTAGACGCACTGCCTGTACACGGACCTGCCAAACCATGGGTTAGTAATACAGTAACCGATAACCAATAGTGGCATAGTGTTTGAGGAATCCTGAGAAAATCCAGGCCTGACATCAGAGGTTCAGTGGGCTCAGTACTGGTGGAGCAGGTGCTGGAGAGGAATCCATATGCTCTCCTGGATCGCTCTGCTCAGCAGACGGACATCGCCACAAGCTACAGGGGAATTGAGGCTAGCTAACAGAAGGGGCTGGATTCAGGGTCTTATATCTAGCCTACTCTCTTACTCTCTTACTTCTCCTCTGTCTCATCTACTGTCTAAACTGGGACATGCAATCTTAGGATTGGGCTCAGAAGTGAAGCAGGGTCCATGGGGTGGGAGTGGTGGTCCCTCTAGCTTGTTGCTAGGGAGACATCTTCTTAATTGAGGGCTAATAGTGAGAGTGTGCATGTTGTTCCTTTGAGGACTGATTAATTACTTTGATTAAAGCTTGTGTGCTATGTCAGTCTCCTTTCATTTTGAAAAGCTAGTGTGCTGCATTCACATAAAGCATGGCAGGCAGTCCTGTCATGACAGTCAGATGGTTATCCCTGAGGTAGTGTGTAGTAATATATGGTGAATTTTCTCCTTGCCTACAGGCATCACTACGTTAATAGCCAAAGGGGTGTATGACTCTGCCTTCCCTCTGCATGATGTAAGTTGATTCTAAGCATTTCTATTGCTCATCCGACCAATTTACTGATTAGTAAATGGTGTGTGTCTGCTTTTAGTAATACGTAAAGGTATTCCACTTTTAGTACATTCAGTGTTGTTAATGTGATTCTTTTATAATTGTATGCCTGCAGGGAGACTTTAAGGACTCTAGGCAAGCAGAACAGAAGAATGAGAGACAGGTCAGTAGCAATTTAACTGTATAAACTAATCGATCACAAAGTCATGTGTAGTCATGAACCCTGAACTCTTCTAATTGTTCCAGCTGTTACATGACGAATGGGCAAGATATGGAGCATTTTATAAATATCAGCCTGTTGATCTTATCAGGTACATTAATTATTATAATTTTTTAAAAATATGTAACTTTACATATTGTTCCTCACCAGATATTATGACTGCTTTTTGGTGTTTATTTACATGACTATGGTTTCTGGAGCCTTTTGCTTTTCTTACTTTTACTTTTGCCCTCAGAAAATACTTTGGGGAAAAGATAGGCCTGTACTTTGCCTGGCTTGGGGTTTACACTCAGCTTTTGGCCTTGGCATCTTTGGTAGGCATCATCGTGTTCCTGTACGGCTGTTTCACCATCGACACCAATGTTCCTAGGTACGAGACCGTGTTTGGCCACAAGGCATCAGGCTTGAAATGTGTGGGTGTGAGGATGAAAGGGCCTGGCAGGCTAGCCTGAGGAGGACCGGAGTGTATTCAGAGTGCAATTGTAGGACAATTCTGTACAATACAAATGCTGTTTGGGTTACTTGTAGTGTACCACGCTGGTGTCGGTATGCATACAGGGGCATAATGCAAATCTATTGGACTTCTAATGAAACAGAGAATAGCTTTTGTATATTAGATATAATATTTAATGATTACACATTTTTGTGGAATATTGTGAACAATAAATTTCAACACAATTTTCAATACAATGTGCATCTATTAAGCAGTTTTATTTATTATGAATATGAGAAACTGTTTACCCATTGATATTAATATGAGATGTGAAAAGTTGTGATTAGTTGTTTTGAATTGACTGCATATAATTCACTCAATCATGTCACGGTTGAGGTTGACTCAATAAAGGACTCTACTATGTCGGATTTATATATCTTTTGTCTACTTTTTGTTTCAGTCTGGAGATGTGTGATGAGACACAGAACTTTACTATGTGCCCGCTTTGCGATCGCGTCTGCGATTATTGGCACCTGAGCACAGCCTGTGGCACTGCCCGTGCCAGCCACCTCTTTGACAACCCAGCCACTGTCTTCTTTGCTATCTTCATGTCCCTCTGGGGTAGGCATCATCCTCTTCTCCCTCACCTTGTCATTTATGTTCTTCTTCCATCCTTCCATCTCAAATCTTCTAAATAAGGCCAAACATAACACGTCCATTTTTGTGCACTGCCACAGCATTCCCTTGCTTTGATGAATGTAATACTCAGGTGACAGGCTATGGTAGTAAGCAGATCTGTTGGTGTGTCTCTATGGAGATGGAGATAAAAAAACTTGTGTGTACAGTATGTGTGGGAGATTAACAGTCTGGGTATAGTGTTACCTGTGTCTATCAGTGGCTGCGTGGGCTCAAGGCTCCATCATCTGCCTTTCTCGTGCAGCTTTTGTAAAAGCCCTTTGTCTTTTACTGCTGCATGTGGCATACACGTTATTTTATATGCAGGAACCTACCCTGGAGTTGGGTTGGGGAGGTATCTAGACCTGTGTGCGTATGTCTGTGTATACAATCATGCACCTGTATCTCTTTGTACCAGTGAATATCAGCAGCTGATATCATTGATGTTCACTTGTGCTTTGCAGACTGATGGTAAACATTTCTTTAGTTTTGAACCAAAGTGAATGGGATGATACCTCATCCCGGATATGACTACAAATCTAGTTTATAAAAGTGTTTGAGCTAAGAGACACATGGCTATTATAATAGAATATGTAAACGACTGATGTTATTAACAAGTGATCGTCTCATTTTTTCAGTTACATAACATGTTTGGTTAGTCATATCATCTTTCCTCCTTTTCTCCCGTCTCATATCTTTTTCTCTTGGTCCCATCATAAAGCGGTAATGTTTCTGGAGCACTGGAAACGCAGGCAAAACAGTTTGAACTACAGCTGGAATATGACCGGAATGGAGGAAGAAGAGGTGTGTGTCTTACACTCACAGTAAACATTTAACAAAATAATGGCCAGAGTGCTTACTGTTTTCAATTTGATTTGAATTTGATAATTTGATTGGATTATTCCCCTTTCCATTTTCCCTATATCAGGAACGAGCAAAGGTTTGACTTTTATTTTCTTTTTTTAAACCCCCCTCCTCCAAGTTCTCCAAGCTTGGTGTGTGCCCTTGATTTGCTGTGGATTTTGACCTGTTTGAATGTTTGAAAGTCTTCCAAATGAAGTCAGTGAATCACATACACAATCACATAATTTCCTATCTGCAGGAGCATCCCAGGCCTAAATATGAAACATTACTCCTTCAGAAGACACAGAAGAAGAGGAGAAACAAAAAGAAGAGCAAACGTGAGGTGAGCGGTTTTCTTATACGATGCTGAAAAGTTTCCTTTGAGTTTTTTCCCCCTTCAGGACCTAAAACCATAAAAACACCTTAACACATCTTTACCGAAGAGCACTGCCACATAATTTTAGTTGTTGCTTTGAATCGTAACTGACCTTAAACAGATGTTTTGCTTTTGCTCTGTGTAGACCTGTCCCCGAGGAGTACGGCACTTGCAGTGTATATGTTTTCTTTACTCTGAAGCAATCAGAATGAGGAGTTAGGGATAGAGAGCTGGTGCCAAACACTGCAAGCTGTCGGCAAAACCCCCATGATTCTCTGCTCTGGCTGCAGTAATTTGGCACCATAACATGAAAGGTTGGTGGGCTGTCCCAGGTTCTGCCATGGCAGAAGGAGTGGGATGAGGGAAAGCAGGAGAGTGAGATAGAGAGGCAGTGAGATGTATGTAGGTAGGTAGAGAAAGGTGAGCAAGCAGTGAAGAGGAGGTGAGGGCTCAGCTTCTCCGTCCATGAGCAGTGCTGGTGCTGGCACTCCTAACCGCTAGTGTTTTTAGTGTTGTTACCTGTTAGTGTGTGATCCGTGGGCTCTGTCTCTTCCAGCCTCAGAAAAGTGTGGAGGAGAGCAGTGATCCAGGCAAGGACAAATGGAGACAGCGGTTGCTGTCTGCCATGGCTGCAGGGAACCCGGTAAATGCTGATCTTTCTCTTTGTTTCTTGCCCACTGTAGTTCCTCTAGAGCAATGATCACCATTCCTTCTGCTGCCCAACAGAATTTAACTCAACCCTAATCCAAAAGATCTGACCCAGCCAATCAGGTAACCTGATTATCAGGAACTTGTGTGTTTTGATTAGGGTTGAAACAAAATTCCTTCGGAAGGTCACTGCTCTGATCACTGCTCTAGAGCTTCTGCACCTGCTTTCCTGTCACTCTCTCGAACTCTTTTCCTTATTGTGGGGCTGCAAGGTTTTCCCCTCTCTTCCCTCTTGTATACTTCTTGCCTCTGGTCCTTACTTTCTTGGTCGCTGGTCTCAGAATCTGCTTTTCTGATGCTGCTTTGCTGTCAGTAGCTGATTTTGAATAGTCCTGGATCTGCTCTCTTTAGAACATACGCTAAAGGGGTCTTGATGTTTCATTTTTCCTTTGCCGTGGTTGCAAGCGTTTTCAGTTCAGTTGAAGTCTAGGTGGGGCTTGGGAAGCATATTAGTGTTTTAGTACTTAGCTGGGATTAGAGTAGTGTCATTTTTGTGTGCTGTTTTGTTGGAAAGTATTTTAGTACTTGTGGTACTTTGGTGGGAACAGAGTGTTGCTTCTGTGTGATAATTTGTTACACTTTTATTTATGTACAGTATATAGAAAATAAAGCTAGAATTGACTGCAGTGTTAAGTTAGTTGGATCTGGCATCTGACTGTAGTATAACATACATATAGGTAAGGTAAAAATATTAATCCACAATGTATATAACACACCATTATTTATACTGCTTGATATACTGGTGTAATACATAATACCATTTAATTATTCTGGTCTCCAATCCTTAATGACTCAAATGTTCTGTAATTGTTCTACTGTATGTCACAATACACATCAAGAATTGCCAGATCGACACAACACTTCATTCCAATATGACTTTATAAAGTCAAGAAGGTCATTAGTTCCTTTTTTCCTGTAAACTTGAAATTTACACATAAGAAGACATATTCAGTCATGCTTATTCATTGTGTCTGTGTCATTAAGCATGTAAGAGGATTAGAAAGGCCGGAGGGGCCATGCTCTCTGTCCAGCCACACTTTGACTTTAGCTGTACACATTAAAGGCATTCTTTTTATTTTCATTTTTGCATCCATGTTCTCATAAGTGAAAATATATTTAAGATATTGTGGTATTAGAAGTTATTTAATTTCCTCAATGAATTAAATATACTCAGCTGTAATATTGGTGGTTTTAGATAAAGACAGATGACTGGCTTGTGTTAGATAACAATTGATGTTATATAATGTTTATTTGGTGTTTATTGACACCAATGCATTAGAACACAATTTCCCCATAAATCTGTTCAACTTTTCATTTTGTTGCATGCAGTGATGACTTATTTATTGGTGTAGTGAGTGACTGATATTTCCTCTAATGGTTGATCAATTGTGATGAATAACTATGCTTTAAACATTGAGCAATATAATCGCAAATCTCATTTAAGTGAATTTTCTATTGTCCTGTTGTATGAAAACTACAGACAGATATTCTGATATCTTGAAATACTTGGTTCCTTTTATGGCATTGATTTGTTCCCTTTAAGTTCTCTTTATGGCATTGATTTAAAAAATTTTCAGGAATGCTTAAAATCGTTTGGTCATTTAAATGGATTTTGTTAAGTTTTGAAATTTATTTATATTGCACATTTAAAATATAAGGAACCAAAAAACTTGTCAATTAGTGTTATATTAAACATACTTAACTGTATAATTTGCATTTTAAGATCTTCTCTGTGTGTCCCAACTCTTGAGGTGGCTTTGTCACTGGGTTATATGTTTCATAGATGTTGGGCAGATATATAGCATAATAATCTATCTAACTTGTACTAAGTCCCTCAGAGAAAGCATAATCCTAGTGAATTAGCTCCATTCTTCAATGCCAAAATTACTGTATATATGGACAGCAAGTTGATTCTAGGTCAGTTTTAATTTTTAAAGAGGTGTTATACATAGGAGTCATGGTGTAAAAAGTGGGTTCCCTCTATTACCATTGTGGACACAATGTCTGACCCAACTAAAATCAGTTTCCAAGTGTATGGTACAGAGTTTGCTCATTAGCTTCCACTAACTGCATAGAAGCATAGTAGTATAAAGAAAAGTAGTATATTGCTTACATTGCATTTCCCAGCTTGAAGTTTCTTTTTTTTTTTTTAGCTAGTATATGATCCTGAGACTTGTATTGTGATCAGGTGGCACGTTGACAGTGACATGCCATCTGACAGGCTGTCAATCAGACATACAGTACAGTGCTGTCCACTAGTGGCACCTTTGGTAAATATGAGCAAAGAAGGCTGTAAAAAAAAATAGGGTTAGGTTAACTTTATTGTTTAACCTTTTGATCAACAAATTCACAAATATACTCTACACTCATGGATATCAAACAATTGCAAACAAAACCGAGGTGTATCCAAAAAATATCTTTTTTAAAATGTGTGCCACAATTATAACTCTTTTAGTCAATACTTTGTGCTGCCTCCCTTTTCCAAGATAATAGCACTGAGTCATCTCCTATAATGCCCGATGAGATTGGAGAATAAACAACAATTGATCCGAGACCATTCCTCCATACTGAATCTCTCCAGATCCTTCAAATTTCAAGGTCCATGCTTATGGACTCTCCTCTTCAGTTCACCCCACAGGTTTTCTATGGGTTTAAGTCAGGGGACTGGGATGGCCATGACAGGACCTTGATTTTGTGGTCAGTAAACCATTTTTGTGTTGATTTTGATGAATGTTTTGGATCATTGTCCTGCTGGAAGATCAACCACGGCCCATTTTAAGCATTCAAGCAGAGGCCGTCAGGTTTAATATCTGTTGATATTTGATAGTCCATGATGCCATGTATCCTAACAAAATATCCAGGTCCTCTGGCAGAAAAACAGCCCCAAAAAATTAAAGAGCCACCACCATGTTTAACCGTGGGCATGAGGTACTTTTCCATATGGCTACCTCTCAGTGTGCTAAAACCACCTCTGGGGTTTATTAACAAAAAGCTCTATTTTGGTTTCATCTGACCATAGAACCCGATCCCATTTGAAGTTCCAGTAGTGTCTGGCAAACTGTAGACGCTTGAGTTTTTTTGGATGAGAGTAGAGGATTTTTTCTTGAAACCCTTCTTGTGGTGATGTAGGTGATTTTGGATAGTTGTTTTAGATTTTCTGTTCCCAAGTCACAATTAACTTCTACAATTCTCCAGCTCTGATCCTTGGAGATTTTTTGGTCTCTCAAACCAGCCTCTTCAGAGTGCATTGAGACAATATAGAAACACGCCCAATTCCAGGTTGATTCATAACATTTCCAGTTGACTGGAACTTCTTAATTAGTGCTCTAATGGTGGAAATGGGCATTTTCAATGCTTTTGCTCTTTCCTTATAGACACTTCCCATTTTGTGAAGCTCAAAAACCTTTTGCTGCACATCACAGCTATATTTCTTGGAGTGTTATGAATGACTAAGGGAATTTGGCCTATGTGTTACCTCATATTTATACCCCTGTGAAACAGGAAGTCATGCTTAAATAATTTCCTGTTCCTAATAATCCAGGTGTACAATTTTTTTTTTAATATCAATGGGAATATACTTCAAATATATTTTTCTCATATGAATTCATAAGGGTGCCAATAAGTCTTGCACACATATATTTAACAAAGTTTTTTATTATTATTTTTTTATATAAACCTGTGTTGTTTGCAATTGTGATATCCATGAGAGTCGAGTATTTTTGTGAATTTTTTTTTAACAAAAGATCAAAAGTTTAAACAATAAAGAAATTTTACAGCCACCTTTGCTCATATTTACCAAGGGTGCCACTGTATATGCTGTGCGATAACATTTTCAGAAATACTGCTGTCATATGTAAAGTGTTGAACCTGTCCTGTTGTTATATTTCAAATGTGTGAAATGTCTCAGTTCTCTGTGCCTCTCCATGACAACTGTGTTTCTTGTCAGGCCTGAACATTTCTTTGACCATTAAGTTTTTTGTTTTGTTTTTTAAGAGGCATTTGGTTGTTATTCTGTATTTAGTCATTTACTATAGTTTCACATTTATGTACTCACATTTATTTATCTGCAACTCATGGTTTTAATCCATAAGTAAGTCTGGTAGCATACAGTGGAACAATAGATATACAATGCCCTCCACTAGTATTTGCACCCTTGGTAAACAAAAGATCAAAAGTTTAACGAATAAAGACTATTTTTCACAATATTCTTTGCTCATATTTACCAAGGGTGCCAATATTAGTGGAGGGCACTGTGTGTGCATGTGCGCATGCATCTGTGTGCGTGTTTGGGAATGGTGACAATTTCAGGGCAACTGGAAAAAAAATTGTAAGTTATTTGGCTCTCATAATGTATTAAGGTTTAATAAATACATTTCTTAAATTTGAACAGCAAATTGTGGTTTAATTAAATATAAAGGAAATGTGTGGTTCTTGGATTTGTTTTAATAAAGTATGCTTTTCCTAAAGTCTTCCTTTTTGCTTAAAGTTTACTTTAGTCCTGCAGCTTTCAGGAGTGTTATGTATATGTTCTGGCCAGTAGAGAGAGCTACACTTCAGCCTATTGATCGTATGGAGGATTATGTGTATTTGTTTGTCTGTTTGAGAGAGAGAAGGGAGGAAGAGAAAGGGAGTGCCCTCTCAGCAGGAGAGGCACAGCTCAACACGAGGCAGAACGCCAAACGCAGATTAAACCATAGTTCCTGCCTCATCGTCATGGCAACCCTGTGACATTCAGGCCCCTTTACTTGAACATACATGGGGCAGTTCTAATTTGGTGTTGTTAAAATCCTTATCACACAGTTATGCCAACTCAGGGATAACTTCAATGAGAAACAACTAGTAGTGACTTCTATACGTAAAATACAGGAAATTCAGGAAGAGGGCAATCAAGAAAATGTGTTCTTGAGTGCTTTCATGTTTGTAAGGGATAAAATTAAGACTTTTTATCTTCTTTCTTTGCATTTATCTGTATAGTAAAATTGTGTACTGTCCTCATACTGTTTGTTGTTCAGACTACTGTTTGCTCACTGTCTGAAGTGTTTTGTTTTTTGGTGGGGTCTTTTCAAGTGGCTGTTGAGTCACAAATTGGCTATAAAACTCTAATGGCTTATTCTGAAAAACTATAGACAGTTTGGATTTCTACAGGTCTAGTTAGGTTTTGGACAAAAGCTCAGAGTTTGAATGGAGTTTTCCTTCATCATATTATGGTCTGATCATAATGGACATATCTGAGGCTTTTCTTGCTGGCCATTATATAATGACATTTCACCATTAATCGTTAAAGTTCATCTGCCACTTTGTGCAAACATTTATTGGAGAGTGTGGTTTTTTTGTGTGGCTTTGCACATGGAATGGCTGTTTCTATGTGAGCCATTACGTGGGTAATTCGGCCTGAGCTGTTTGAAGGAATTAGTGTGTGGGGGTGTGGAAGAGGGATTTATTCTCTCTGATCTCAACACCCAAAGGTCTTTACTTCACCCCTAGCACTGGAACTACTGCATGGGATTGTCAGAGGTTTGACCAGTGCATAGCTCTTACCACTACAATCTATGCCATAATGTTCCTGATCTCTGCAAAACTAAACTATACTTATGTGTTCTGCATGGCTGAGCTGATGTGAGTATAGTACCTACTGTTGGTCCTGCCCCCCCCCCCTCTCTCTCTGTATGTGTGTATTTTGACTGTGGACCGTCATAATGCAGTCACTGACACCGTTTACAAGCAACTGTGCTACACTATCCGTGTATATGATGAATATCAATGTTCTGTCAATGACTGCACAGTTATCAGTGTCAAGGCCTCAGGATCAGACGAAATCCTGCTTTGAAGGGAACAGGGTCTTGTCCGAGTGATAATGTGCCAGACTTTGTATACATCTTGAATGCCATGTTATAGACCTGAGTGTAGGCACAGATTTGACTTGACTATTCTATGTGACACAGATAAGAATTAAAAAGGACAATTGAAGAATAGGCAAGCACGCATGCTCCACTTTAGATGAAACACATCAACAGATGTTGCAGATGGACTGTGCCAAGGGCTGGCTTGTAAACAGACAACCAGGCTTTATTAGTACCGACAGTGATTCAGCATACACAAAAAGGGGGAAACACATTGACATACATATTTTTAAGCATCTTTTGAAACAGTTTAGAGCTATGGATAATTGGATATAGAAAGGATTAACGTTTTAGTAGAACATGTTCTCACTTTAATCTAGGTTGCTGATATTTTATGAGAGACAACACTGATTTAACTCTTTCATCAGCAAGTGATGAATGCTTGTCAAACAAAATGTTATTGTAGGATTTGTGACGTATAATTTATTTTGGTTTTTTGGGGTGTTCTACATTGTTAGTAAAAGCTAAAGTGTGAATTACAAGCAGAGATTGTTCTGTGTTTCCTTTTGTCTTTCCTACAATTGTTTTTCTTATGGTATTTTCTTTAGTTTATACTCATGCATTCATAATCATTGTACTGTATATTTATAATGTATTTGGAGAACATCTCCATCTGGCCTTTGTCTGAAGGTGTAAAGTTTTTCTTCAGCTCTGTTTTGGTCAGTGAAACTCCGAATATTGTTTCTTGCGCATGCCATGTGGCTGCTATTACAGGTCATCTCAAATCCTGGAATTCTTCCTAACAGTTAATGCTCTTGCTGCCTAAGAATGGAGGTCAAGCTTATCTGCCTCAGCTTCCTCTCCAAAGAGTGTGAACCATGTTTTGCCACTGAGAGCATGGGTGTGCAGAGAATAAACATGTTCAGCAGGGGCTACATGTGACTCATGACTCTGTGGTTTGTCATAAATGGCTGTTATATGACCTACATTCGTTATCTTCCAAAACCCAAAAGCTGTGGCATTCTGAGAGCTTCCCTGAAGTGCAGCTATCAATCTCTAGCTGATTTGGCTTTCCCAGGGCTCAGACAGTGTGGTTTAGTCATGGTGAGTGCTTCTGTGTGCTAGGTGGTGCTGTTGCTCTCTAAATGAGCCTAATTAGAGCTGGGAGAGGCTATCAGACCAAACTACCAGAAATCCTCTACCTGTTCAAATGGATGAATGTTAACCATTAAATATTAGATGCAAAATAATTTTGGTATTGTATTTATTTTTATAGCAGTGAAATGGGGAGGTTCAGTGGTGCATGCTTTCAACCAAGTTTTGCATTGCACTATATTGACCTTTTTGTGTCCTTTTGTTATGGCTCCAGCCAGGACACCCAGGTACAGTATATACATTGAGTGAATGCCAGAGTCTCTCTGCATTAGCTTCTCGTGCTGCATGCAGGATGATTGTTGGATGTTTTTCTTAGCGTGACGCTTTGATTTAGGTGTTAACATTGTACGGTTAGTAAAGGGTAGTCCAATAGCAGCGGACGCATTTCAAACATTTTCTCTGTGAGTTAGAAGACTTGATCTTTTGGAGATGCTTGGGATATGATTTCTGCAGTGAAAGGTTGATGTTGTGAGGCATCTGAGTTATGGTCGTACTGTAATATATTGTAGTGCATTATTGATTATTGACAGACACTGTGAATGTTACATGAATGTGGATAAAACATGAAGAGAATGAACAGTACACCCATAACACAGACCTATATAAACATTTACTCATGTTTTCAGTTCTCTCTCTCTCTCTCTCTCTCTCTCTGTCTCTCTCTCTCTCTCTGTCTCTCTGTCTCACAGACTGGAGATGAGAGACTTACATGGAAGGATAGGTTCCCTGGCTATTTCATTAATATCTCCTCCATTCTACTAATGGTGAGTAGTGTTGCTTGAGAAACACCTTTGTTAAATGCAGTTAATATACTGTATAATTGCTTCATCATTAGAGTTAACCTCTGTCTAAACTTTGTCTTTCTGATGTTTGTAATCTTTATCTTTTTTCTTTTGCGGCATGCCCTTCACCCTCCTCTTGCGCTCTAGTTTGGTGTAACTTTTGCTGCTGTGTTTGCGGTGATTATGTACCGCATCACCGTCTCTGCTACTCTGGCCATGAATCCCGACCCCCAGATCAAAGCCAGTGTGCGAGTGACTGTAACAGCCACAGCAGTCATCATCAACCTAGTTGTCATCCTCATCCTGGACGAGATCTATGGCTCCGTTGCTACCTGGCTTACAGAGCTGGGTGAGATTGTACACATTTTCGACTAAGTTGCATGGCCCTATGGTAATAGTGCTTATTGCCAGTCCATATGACATGATGCTCGAATGTTTTGTAGGAAGTTGAAGTAGCATTTACTAGGCCTTCTGATTTTGAGTGCTTCATTAAAAAAAATAATGCCCTTTCTCTTAAGTATTGGTCTCTCCTCTTCTACTCTGTGTGTCTCACAAATGTTTTAATTACAGTCTAGTCTTTCATGTAAATTATGAGTTCATTAGGCATTTACTGCTAAACATCATTGAAGTCCAAACAGTGATCTCCACTGCAAATGAAAATGTAGCTGGGAGAATTAATACATGTAATCCCAAAATAACTTTTAAAAATATCAATTTGTTCTGTGTCTGCAGAGATTCCAAAGACAGAGACAGGCTTTGAGGAGCGTGTCATTCTGAAGGCCTTCCTCCTAAAGTTTATGAATGCTTATGCCCCCATTTTCTATGTTGCCTTCTTCAAAGGAAGGTAAGTACATCCTAAAGCATTGGCATTTGTTTGTGCTTTGTTACTGTTAAATATGATAAGTTAAAAGGTAATGCTAATATGGGGTGACTAATGCAGAAGCTTGAAATGAAGACAAAGCAAGGTCGGATAAGTGGCAGAAACTTAAATACTCCATTCTTATATGACCATACATCCCTCTCTTTTCTTCTAATGAAAGATTAGGTAGGTTTATTCGATAGATTAAGGACAAACAAAAGACAAGAGAACGCTACAAGAGAAGTAGACCCTTTTCTGGATGAGGCTTTGCTTGAAAAACTTCAATCTAAACCAGTATGGTCTGAGTTGTTCTCATTAGACTATGAAGCCCAATGTTATAACAAACACAAAAAATGGCTTTTTTTTTTATCAGGATGTTCGTAAATGGCATCCATGGTTATCTAAGCATCCGTGTTTATTTTTTATTTTGTTTTTTGATCCCTACCAACAGGTTTGCAGGCCGGCCTGGAGATTATGTTTATGTTTTCAACCAGTATCGCATGGAAGAGGTAAATTTAGATGTGTGCATTATGTATTATTTATACCTGTCACTCTGCTGTCACTGTTATAACTGTCATTAATACTGCAGTTATCATAATTATTTTGCTAGAAGGACCTTCCTGCTCATTCTCTGTCTCTTTCTCTTTTTTCTCTCCCTCAGTGTGCCCCTGGTGGTTGTCTTATTGAGTTATGTATTCAGCTGAGCATCATCATGTTGGGAAAACAGCTCATTCAGAACAATATCTTTGAGATTGGCGTCCCGTAAGTGCTCAGACTGTTCCCAGCTACATCTACCTCTGTGGAACATGTTCAGTCATGCCTTTGCTCTCTATAATTTGAAAGAGACTATATCTTCTGCTGAGATAAAAACTTTGCCAGATTACACAGTTTACATATTATTAAAGCTTCCTAGGGATTTTTTTCTTTTTTTTCAAAATCTTGATATTGCCATCTCTAGGATCTAATTCCTCTTTCTGAATTTTGCGTCTTAAACTTTATTCTCTCTCTTACACTTCCTTAGTCATACACATATATTCAAATGTCACTTTGCTGGCGTACACATGCATTTTGCATGCACATGTCAAACTAAAACACAAATTAGGTACAAGTGGGATGTCATCATTTCCTCTACAGACATTCTATGCTTTGAGTTTTTTGTGTGTGTGTGTGTGTGTGTGTATATATGTGTATATATATATATATATATATATATATATATATATATAATGGTTATATTACTCATATTAATCATACTCATACGTACTTTAGATTACATAAATAAAAGTTTGTATTCTGCAAATATTTAGCATTTTTTTTTTATTAATAATTGTTTTATTTATTTATTTATTTATTCATAGACATATATAACAACACTCACCTCACCACATGCCTGACTAGTTTTTCCTATAAAGGTTTCAGAATACTTGAACAGGAAGGATAATAAACTAGGACACAATTTCCCCAAAGCAACAAATGGACCTGTAGTCATGCATTCCCATTTACTGAAAATCCCTGTTTAGCCTATTTTTCACTCGGCGTCCTTCAAAAGAGCACGTACGCACATCTTTTCATCCTTGCCTCAGTTTTGCTCCCTCCATTTATTAGAACAGTGCTCACGTCCCACTGGAAAGATATAGATGTATGTCTGACTGTTTACTCTGTTGTTGTCGTGTCCTGTCTGTATTTGAAATCTTGAACCAGTGTGTTTAAACTGACTCAATGGGTTTGTATTGTCTCTGTCTCTACGATTTTTTCCACTTATTTTAATTAACTGACATGCTAGCTTTCGGGCCAGTCTTGTTCTTTGTTGGTTTACGGTAAATGCTAGTGCCTGTTGGGTTTTGTTTTCCTGTGGCTCAGTTTACATCTGTCTTGGCGTGTGGCTACAAAACAGGCTCACTTCATGCACCTACAACAGAGGATACATCAATCATTCATTGGCACTGACACTGCTGCATGCCTTTTGTTTGTGTATTTATCTGTCTGTGTGTGAGGAGAGACAGTTACCACATTATGTATGAACATTTACCAACACAGCATAAACACAAGTACAGTATAGGCTGTGAACTATAAACATTACTGGAATGTCACTGGGAGCACATATGTGTAGCGGTCTCCAAAGAGCCACTGGAAGTCACTAGAGCTGAAGATGACAAATTTGTTTGTTTTTAAGCAATTTTTCTGCTGATAATATACTTTGACGTCTGTATTTTAAGAAAACATAAATATAAAGAAATTATTTCATTTAGAAAATTTTCTAAACTTGCCTTAGTGTCTGCCTGTAAATATCACATCAAATAAGGAGCCAGTTTAATAAACACAGTGGTTAAAAAAGTGAGGCTGAACCTAAAACCTTGCTAGCTAAAAACGCTTTTCTAATGAATTGATCACATTTTTGGATAGATATACGCCATAGAAAACTAAATTAATTCAGTTTGTCAAAATGTCTGCAATGCTCCTGTGCCATCACATCATCAAAACAGAGAAGAGCACAGAAAATAACTTCGAAATTGTCAAACCTTGACCACGAGGTTTTGCAGGCCACTACACAAAAACATCCAGGATTGTTCACTGAACTAGAAGCACTCGATCCCACGATAGAAGTTATTTCACAATATAATGCGCCAGAGCCATCATGCAACACTGCATCACTGCTTTACTGTTTTCTAGTTTAGTTTCCACATTTCTGCACTTGTTGCTAAGTAAACTGTTCCATCCTTCGCTTAAAGTAGTTTGTTCAAGAATGAAATTACAAGAGGTTAGACCTTGGAAAGGACTGGGAGAAGAAAATGAGGGTGACTTTAAACTGATTCTCCTGTTCTGCTCTATAAATACCCAACATCGTTACTGGAGAAAGGACAGGGCTGAAGTGCCTGGTGCAAACGTTCTGTGATGGAGGCCAGAGGGGACAGGAGGACTCAATATCCCACAATTCCCTCTACACATAGACCTGACCTACATTGTAGTTTTGATCTCCCTACAGATTGCTCTACTCCTTGTTCTACCATATTATAATCATACAATTTGTATATGAGAATGTGCTAAAATGTAGAACCACTGTCATTTACAGAGCATGTTGTTGCTTTCAAGGCTGCCTGTTTGTGTGTCAGTGTGTGCGTGAGCGCGCGTGTGTGTGTGTTTCTGTCCTAACTGCAGCTTGGCAGCTGGTAAATGGGAGCTTTAGCACGGCATGAGGAAGGCACATCTGATACAGAGGCATTAAAAAGTAATGTTCTGGAAAAGGGCTGTATTTTGGAGGTATAAATAATACATCGGCTGCATTTACTGGATTTTATTGGAGGCATTAATAGGCAGCGATATGGACCACATGGCCCATTTCATAGTCTATATTTGGCTTTCAGAGGCAGCAAGAGACACACAAACTCTCTCTCTCTATTCTTTTTTACTGTACCCTCTCTCCATGACAACTTGCCAAATATTAGGGTTGGCTTTCTACACACAGACCAAGGTTAGTGCTGGTCTGAAAAGATTAAATGAATTTAATGAAGGTTATCTGAATACCAAAGTCAATGTAACTGTACATGGCACTTACCCAGTTTATTTAGACAAAGATATAAACAGCATAGTTCATTATGGAAATTAAATATAAGGTCAATTTATCCCACAGTATTAGGTAGTGGGGTGTAACACAAAGCTACTATCTGTATCGTTATCTGTTTAATGTTCAATTTATTTGTATCCATCTGTTTTCGGATTTAAACTGGAAGTGTGCACAATCAAATTTTTTGGGGTGGGGGTTATATTTTATTTTTATTTATTTATTTATTTGTTTGTTTGTTTGTTTGTTTGTTTATTTATTTATTTATTTATTATGCATACCCTACCACTATGCCCCAATAGACACTGGAAAACATTGGTAGGGTTTTACCAGGGCTTTTGGAATAAGAAGTCATTTTTATTCACAGTTTATAAAAACCTAATGCCAATTTGTAGAACATAACTTTATCTAACTCTTGAACTTCTGTAGTTCCTCAACTTCAGCTATCTCACTCGAGTTTCTAATTGTTTTCTGGCGAGTTTTCTATGTAATGTGACTGAGTAAGGTAGGAAACTCTCTTTCGATACAAAAACAATGTCTTCCCTAAATCAAGGAACAGTTGTTTATAAGAACAATGAAAACACTTGCAATGAACCTATAATTTAATATTTTTTAAATGAATTCATAGGCTGCACAGTGTGTGGTCTGTGTGGGCTATACGGAATAGAGCTTCTATAGGTAAATGCAATTCAATCGTGAATTTCAGGTCAGTTTGTTAGTAATATGGTAAAAATAGGGTTTTATTTTGGAGCAAACCCCTGAAAAAAGCGATTCATGCGACTTCTATTTGTACCATGTATTTCCTTTTTGTATTTCCTATCCTTAAACCGTCATTTAGTGTTGGATAACGTAACAGTCTTGTATCTTTTTTTTTTTTCTTAGTAATTTATTTGAATGTTAATTTGCGCATGTTAGCACCTGTTAGTAATTGTTTTCAAACTTACAAGTACAAGTTGTCTGCCTGTCCTGACCTTGAGCATTTGGAAATGAGCGACAGTCGAAAGTCTTGTGAAAGTTCTTGGCTTTAAGTCTGCAGCACCCCCGCCCCTTTTTTTTATTTAAGCACCATCTGGAAAACTTCCCTCCGTAGTTCTTGGATTAAGAGTCAGATTTATTGGAGTCTTTCAAACTTCCATTTTTGACATTCTTAAATAAGTTAAAACATCATTCTGCGTATACATGGGAACATTTTTATGAGTAGAATGGCATGATGTTGCATGCTGAGATTAAACGCATGCTTTCTGGAACATTATTAGGTTGAAATTGGTCCCATTTACTCAGGTTGTTTAACTTTTACTACAGACTAAAGTTTAAAGAGTGAAAAGTGAGGAACTCTGCAAACAACCAGAAAGACACATGTCCATATAATTCAGATGGAAGCACCAGTGGCAACTCTTTATAGCCTAAACATTGGTATATATCTTTCTTTCCTTATATTTAATGTCTAACATGCTACTACTGCATTAGTTTGGATTCCTGGCTGCAGCTGAGAAACAGACTTAAAACACGTAGCCTTCATTCATTCATCTTAGAAAGCTGAGGAAACTCTAAACCATGTTATTTATTTTATACACATTTCTGTAAAATGAGTAGCACTATGCATTTGTGCTTTCTGTGTTTTGCTGTCCAATTGACCAAGAATTTATTGCACTCTTGTCATTGCATATTTCATTTCTGGTTAGTTTAAATAGACACTAAATGGCAAAGAGGTATAAAAAAAATGTAACGACATAAAAAGCATGTTAACTCCAATAGGGTATATCCTTAAGATGCCACTTTCTTACATTATTCATTAATATGTGGGCTTTTTGTTCTTCATGTTCCTCTCTGCAGGAAGCTGAAGAAGCTGTTCCGTTCCATGAAGGAAAAGAAGCGAGCTCATGAAGTGCATGTGGAACAGACAGGCCGTACTCTGCGTCAGTGGCACCTGGACTACGACCTAGAGCCGTTTGAAGGCCTCACACCTGAATACATGGAAATGAGTGAGTGACGGTTTTAGGTCCTAAAGGAATGCATGGTTTATCACGTAAAGCCTCATTGATGTCCTCGTTTTCATTTAATGATGACCCTCTCTGACTGCAGAGTTTGAGTCACTGGGGTTTGTTTGCATGCTAGGTTAGTGCATGCAAGTCTTGCATTTGTTAACAAACAGTATTTCCAGTAGTGAGTCTAAACAGTTGAGTATAAATTCATGACTGAATCATTACTAATGCCATTGGTCACAAACATGTGTGTGTTCAGCAGTACGCATGTTTTATATGATCATTATATGGCTAAAAAACTTAATAGTTGACTTGAAGTGGAGATTTTTTACACAACACTCGATTAAGCTGATGACAGAGGATTTTTAACACATTTTTAGGTGAAATAATTGTAAAGATTTATTCCAAATTAAAGCATGTCTTATAATTGGATACACTCTAGCTTAACAGTTTATATAGGTATTGTACATGCTGATATACTGCATTTTAAGAACTGATGTAGTTGTACATATTTTTACAGTAGACCGAAAAAACCAGAGATTCCAAAGTTTATTAAATAAGCTATTAGTTGCGAATTCTGTTGATTTGTTTCTTTTTAACTAGAATTTTGATTTCCAAAAGAAAGGACTTATCTGGTACACTTGAATATCAGTACAAGTTTGCTTTTGTATGTCCACAGTAATGGATTTTTTAAAATTATTATTTTCTTTCATTTTTAAACTCTGTTGTGCTATAGATGTATAACATATCTGAGAGTGAGTATGTATGCAAGGCATGTTGATTGACAAAAATGACGCTTTGGTGGACAGTTAATGCTCACAGGCCTAAAAGAGTATAGCATCGCTGTCTTTTTAAAACACTCTGTAAGCCACTGTTTTACTGTGGAGAAAAAAATGTCAATCATTGTTAAAGCTGGAAAGGCAATTTCCCACAAAGCTTATGTTACATGTTTGTGGGTGTTAGAAAAGCAGTTTCGTGTTCTGTCACAAGTTTTAAGCTGTAATTTTTCCTCACTCTAGATTGTTAGTTATGTGGAATCATTAATCTGGAATCATCACCTTATCACCCTAGGCAGATTCTCACAATTTTGAGCTGCTTACATGTAAACAAATATTTAAATAGAGCGCTTTAGTCAAGATTCAGACTATAGAACATGACTAGCTTTAGGTAACCTAGACAAAGACTCTTTCAAAGAATTCAGGATCTTCTCAGCTCAAGTTTCGGTGGGAATGAATTACAGTTTGGATTTCTGGACTAATGGAGGGAAGTAAAGAATAATTGACGACGGGCCATTTGATTATTTGAGAAAGTGGTAATGCATGGTGTGTTATACCTCGGGTGTGCATTATTTTTCCTAATAATTCAACAGACTGGAATAATTCAACAGACAGTTACCACAAGACATTGTTCACAAGACATTGACATTGTTTTATTTTGTGAGATTTATCAGGTTTTTGTCCTTAAAGATCTCTTGTGTGTAGAACTAATTTCCTGCACATCCCATCACAAGCGTCCTTTGCTAATTCGAAAACGCCATTTTAGAACTAGTAATGGAGGCTTGAGCAATTGATATGCAGTTATTAGAGAAAGAAAAGGGGAGAGGGAGAAAGAAAGAGTACATAGCATGATATATTTTGTTCACTTTCAAAGGTACCAAATATGTAAGCACTGCCAACTATGCTGCAGGACCTCTGTTCATGCAAACGTATCAGAAAATGTGGATGGGCTTATAAATAAAATAAAATAAAATGTACCTACTAGACAGCACCCCCAACTTCTAAGGAATCCAGTAGAACATGTAACTACTGTGAATGGGGGAGGCTGGATGTGGAATTTCTTTTGGCTGATAACATCACTTAACTGGGCAGTGACTACATCAGATCAGTGAGTCATGATGACCGCAAACTCCAGTTCTATCAGTAGTCACCAATGGACTTCTGATGTGCAGGATACTGCATGTGTTTGCATGCTCATTGCCCTGGCAATTAACTTGACTAATGGGCAGATTACTATGGAATTTCCTTGTGGCTAAATCTAGATTTTTCACACTGAATCATGTCACCTTGCAGCTTTTGAGTCTTGAATGGTCTTTGCTGTGCCAGTGCATGGCTTCTGGTGTTCGGATGGGAACACAGGCATTCCATACCCATATGAATTGTTTATCTACTATGAAAGATAAACAACCACTGAAAAAAACCCCTGTCTAAACAGTGATTTGCCCAACTGAGTGGATGTCTGCGACCTGGACCATCTCAGCATCATAGGCGTTATGTAAAACATGTGCCAACATCAGTACCATCTGTACAGATTTCACCATGCATCTCCTGATTTATGAAATTTATAAGATTATTTTACAAGATTAACATCACCGCTCTCAGGGGTGTGTCAGCTGTGGTCATCTGTAAAGCTCATTTGTGGCAATCCTGCAGTAAACCGTGTTCCTCATGACATTGCATGCAGCTCTTTAAGATGTGTTATAAGTTTTAAAAGGCTGAAATAGAATGCTAGTTACATACAGTATGTGCAGTTGCCATAAAACTTTGGCTGTATGAACCCTGTATAACCTCCAGGTCATTTGAAACATGTGACATCACTAGTAAATGTTTTAGTTTTTTTTTTTATATTTTTTTATGATGGTGAAATTTGTTGCAAGTACAGTGTTATAAATCATTAAAACTGAAATGGGTGTGGCTTACTTTCACAATTAGTCTCAACTAGAAATGTGCATGTGACTGTTTTTTTCCCCACTTGTGCAGTTGTTATATTTGTTTATACCTGCATGCAATATGTATGTATTTACTTGATTCTACTTCTTTAAATGTTAGGAAATTAGGCAGTATTATATTAAGAAATTAGCTATTACCCTAACTTTTAACTACCCTAATCAAGCAGTTGGCAAATTTCATAAGGCTAAAAGAATTTGGGCCTCAGTACACAGTCTGTACTTAGACTGTACAAGAAATTGCTGCTCAAGAGCGTGTGTCACGTTGAGATAATGGGCATGATATGGAATCACAGGCAAGTTATTGCCAAGAGGCAAGTTTCACTATTTACATAGTAAGTATACTTGTAAGATTGTATGAGTGTCTCTCTTTTTATGCAGATTAAGATCTATTCACATTCGTGCAGAGATTCATATAAGGCTTCACTACCATTCTCAGAAGAGCATATGTGATTCTTATGAGGTCAAATTCTTCAAATGTTTTTGAGCTTTTAAGAAAGGCAACCTACAGGCATTTCTGTTAATTTTGTTATTAGCATTGATCATTCCCGCTTTGACAGCAGACTGCTGACTAGCTCACCCCTGACTGTCAGCCTGTAGGCTCCCAGTTGTTTACTTGTTAACACACCCTGCACTTTTTTTACTGCTTTTAAAACCACTACCCAATTTACAGTATATGCACACACGTCTGATCATGAAGTAGTGCAATTAGAACAAGAGAGAAATTTGTAATGCTGTGTGTTTGTCATATTTAGTAAAGCCACTGGAGCAAATTTAGTAATGTCCCTGAGGTTTTTTCACAAAGAATGTGAAGATATTTAGGCCAGAGTAAAAATCTGTGCTTCAGTCATATACAACAGAGGTCATGTTTTGAATAATTCTGGTGCCTTCAAACTTCAAACTTATAAACCGTTCAGGTACCCAAAATCTAATATTGTGAACAATGAAAGGTTAGGTGGTCTTTATTAGTCTTCTGCATGGCACTGAGTGCACAACATTCAGGCATGATAATAATGAACTCAATACAATCTATTTGTTTCTGTGTTTATTCTTTCCTGTCTGCAGTCATCCAGTTTGGTTTTGTCTCCCTCTTTGTGGCCTCTTTTCCTCTGGCTCCTCTTTTTGCTCTCTTGAACAACATCATTGAGATCCGACTGGATGCTAAGAAGTTTGTCACTGAGCTACGCAGACCAGATGCTGTGAGAGCACAAGATATTGGTACTAAACTACATCAATGCATATTGTTTTTCATTTAGAAAACACATCATATGTATTGAGATTGTTGCACATTTACGACAGCTCATGTAATTTTAGTGTTTATTTCTCATTTTAGGAATCTGGTACAATATACTAAATGGCTTGGGCAAGTTTTCAGTTCTCATCAATGTAAGTGGGTCAATTTCTCAAGTCAAGTCTGCATGTACAGGCTTCTTCAGGCTTTTATACACTATTCATGTGGTATTTTTTTCCAAAAATGTTCTTTGATTGTCAAGGAGGCAACAAGAAAAAAGACTCTGAAGTCATTGCAAAGAAAGACTTTTATTTGTATAATTATACAGAAGGAGATTTTGCCCTTCTGTCATTCCTTTCATGGTATCCCATGAATAAGCTAAAGGTCTTCTAGCTAATGTGGACCAGAGGTCTCAAATGCAAACATATAATGGAAGGCTTTAATGTGTTCTGTATTACAGAAAATGTGTTTTCAAAGTGTTATGTCTTCTTGTTTTTCACAATGTTATACATTGGCTTTACACAAAATCTTACATTGATGTACATAATCTGGAATGTTCCTATGGTTAATGTATTGAATTAATGACTCCATTTTTGTGATATCTAATTGATCCACATAAAAAGGATTCACATATCCATGGATATATTATTACATATTTACAAGAATTGGATAAAAAAAAAAAACAAGATGAACTTCAGCCTGGAGTGAGCAGTATAGATGACTTCCATCTCCTCCACAGTTTTGAGAGACATTACTAGCTGACACAGCAGTCCATCTGTGTCCAGTTCTGTCTGTTTGATAGACTGCCAAATTCAAATCCTATTACCTACCTCATTGTGTACAAAGGTCCTGGCACTTCCAATTTTCACAGATACTGTAGAATCACAAATAAAAATGAAATGAAAGTTGGAAATTGGCTGGTTTGAGGACTTCTATGAGGACTTTTCAAGGCTTTTTTGAGGACTTGACTCAGTTTAAGCATTTTTCTCTTGTCTACTCACACACTAATACCTTGAAATGCCTTGTACACATTCCCTTTATTTTTCAGGCTTTTGTCATCTCCTTTACATCAGACTTTATCCCACGACTGGTTTATCAGTACATGTACAGTAATACTGGCACCATGCATGGCTTCATCGACCACACACTGTCTTACTTCAATGTCAGTGATTTTCAACCAGGCACAGCACCTGTCTCAACTATCACAGTGTGCCGGTGAGCCCCCACCATTGTTTTTTACACATTATTTAAGTAAGGTTCAGTGATGTCACCTAGATGTACAGTCACTACTACTACTATTAGGTTTGCAGAAGGAAATGGAGAAATTGTAAAGAGAACAGTACCAAAATAAGAAGTATGTATGCAAGGTACATGAGGAACTAATGCTGGATCTATGTTGAATCTATGGATCTATGTGGTGAATTTAACTGGACAATCAGATCATTCATTTTACTAAGAGTAATGACTTAAAAGTTGCATTGTAAATGAATAGTAAACATTTTATCTCTGAAACAAATCCCATGTGTAGTAGTAGCATGTCTAAGTTGAGTGGACTTAGTTGAGTGTTATAGTCTTGAATATGAATTGAGAAATTATTAAGCCCCTCGGCTGAGTAGTGACATGTCTATGCGTCCTAAAACTGTACACTATACAACATCCTGTCTAATGTCCTGACACTGTGACCTTAGCACTATGCTATTAAGCACTTCAGTCAGCTCAGTGAACCAGCTTTATTCAGACATGGATTGGTATAATGTAGATGATAGGGCAAAGACAGCGTCACTTTCTGCTTTTAGCGTGGGGCATCTTGTGCCTTAATGGGCTAGATGCTGTACAGGCATTTCTAGGGCTTTAAATCTTTAACTGCATATCTAAACATTGTCAGCATGCATCTTCAGGCCAGCAGGGCTTTCTGCAGACATCCTCATAACATGGCGTAAATGGCAGTACTTTGCAGATAAGCTTCATTATTTGTGACTTACTCTTTTCTAAAACCAGAATTGTATTAAACTAATATAAATGGGCCACCCAGATCTTTCACTGAATACTTTGAGTGACATTAAGATGGTACATTAGGTGACATCACCACTGTCTCTGTAACTGGTCTAGCAAGAAAGGATTACCTTAAGCACTGTTCACACGGGATTAAAATTACAAGGTGATAATATAGACTTTTAAATTTCCAGATAAGGTGTCTTCTATCTCACACTTGGTTCTCACACTGTCTGCATGCACTGTTTAAAATCCTATATACCCATGCCAGAACAACACGCAGTATTATGTCACTGATAACAGTGGTCCTATTGGACTCTTATTTAATTGCTACTCAAATAAGTTTTAATATCAATGTTATTTATTGCAGTATTTATAAAAGAATCGCCACCTGACTATACCCCTATATCATACTGTTAGTATACTGCTATATAAATGTTCTATATCATCCTTGGTTCATATGTGTTTGAAGGACTGAATAAATGTATGGATAAGGGAGTGAGGGAAGTAGCAAAAGATAGTAAGAAGGGGGGAGTAGTGACTAAATACTATAGAGACACTGCTCAGAAAAATGTGCAGTGAATAAGGATGCTTTAATCTAATCGGCTGTGATCTGAGCCATACAGTGGATATTAAAAATCTACACACCCATGTTAATGCAGGTTTTTGAGTTAAAAAAAAAAAAAAAAAAAAAAAGATAAATCATGTCAGATCACTTTCCCATCTTAAATGTAATCTAGGAATTAATCAAATTCAAGTGAAAAACAGATAGAAACATTTTAAGGGGAAAACTTTAAAGTTTTTTTTGTTTTATGTTTTTAATAATTGGGTTGCATAAGTGTGAACACACCCTAACTAATACTTTGCCCAGACAAGTGAAGAATACAACAGATTGTTGTCACTTGTTGTCAGGTATTCCTGCAGTGCCGTTGGTCTCTTGGCAGCCTCCCTAAAGATTTATGTCTTCTCCTTTCACCGATTTTAAATGGACGTCCTGTTCTTGGTAATGTCACTGTGGTGCCCCGTTTTCTCCACTTGTCCATGATGTTTCATGGTATATCTAATGTTTTGTGAAAAATATTTGTACCCCTCTCCTGCTTGAAACCTTTCAACAGTGAGATCCCATATATGCTTTTTAAGCTGTTTGCAGACCATGACTTCAGCGGTAAGACGAAACAAAGATGTCAAGAAAACCAACAGGAACTGCTGATCTTTATTTGGGGTTAATTAGCATCACTTCACTGACAGCAAGTGTTATTTTTAAACATGAGTTTGAATGTGATTTGTTAATTCTGAGCAGTCACATGACCCATTATAAAAGGGTGTGCACACTTGTGCAACCGGGTTATTGTACAAGATTTTTTTTCCCCAAAAACATTTTCATTTGTTTTTCATGTAATTGTTGGTTGCAATGTCACATTAAATATGGAAAAAGACATTAAATTTTTTATATGACAAAAACTTGTCATTTAAACAAGGGTGTGTAGACTTTGTACTGTATATGCACTGTAAATATTGTAATTCCTGAAACATCTACTTCAGTATCAAGAGTTATTGTACTTTTACATTTTTAAAGTACATATATGGTCATTAAATCAAAGTATTAAATTAAATCACTTCACTGAAGTGTCACAGTGCTCATAACTCAGTAAGCAATAAAACCTTATGGAACATTCCCAATAGGTTATAGCCAGTTAAACATAATAGTATGCAAAACTGAAAACCTAATAATACTTTATGAGGAATTCCTGAACCTTGCAAGAATATCTATGCACTAGGATCTTATAATAACATTCAGACTAGAGTGGATTTTGATGACTTTAGCTGATAAAACATAAACACTTTGTTCCATATCTATTTCATTATGGATAATGAAAACCTGAAAGCTCTTGAAATGTTTTTCTTCCCTCTTCACATGGCATGATCAACCCATGGAAACCCATGGAGAGAAACAAACTGTACAGCAACTTTAGAGACAGAAATATTTTCTGGCCTCCTTGGTTGTTTGAAGTCTATTACAAATCCTATACTGATTCATAAAATGTTATTGGCCATACATCAAAACATCTCTGCCTGTATAAGCAAACATGTTTAACTGTGATTTTGTCGGCAGGTATAAGGATTACAGAGAACCACCCTGGTCTTCACAGCCCTACCAGTTCTCCAAACAGTACTGGTCAATCCTAGCAGCACGACTGGGATTCGTAATACTATTCCAGGTATGTTGTTTATTTTTTCTTTTTTTTCTTTCTTTTTTTTTTTTTTTTTTTTTTTTTTTTTTTTTTTTTTACATTGCTGGTAACTTTCCACTGCAACCCTTCTCTCAGCTTCTCTCATCCAGGAGCTCAATTTTTTTCACACTCCAAAAAATAATGCACAGGCATCACGTTTGTTGATGTGTATTGTTTTATGCTGCTGTTATTTACATTACCACATCTCAGAGTGCTGTGAATGAGCTATTAACTATTATGCAGTCAGGTTTCCCTACACATAAAATATTAGGGATGCTCCGATCGATCGGCCGCCAATCACATTATATGACTCGTTCGGTAGTTTCAAAAGTTTGGCCGATTTCACAAACCGATCACAATTTGATGATGTAAAACATGCGAGGATGCAAAACATGTGATGACGTTAAACTTTAGCGCTGCAGTGTGCAAGGTCATCGCCAGTGTGGAATTATTACGAGGTCTCGAGAAACAATGAATAATTCGCCATTTGCCGTGAATTTTTAACGGCCTATTATAACGTTCGTTGTAAAATGAATAAATAAGCAGAATTTGTTCTGCTTATTTATTTGATTCTCAATTAAAACAACAATCCACAACATTACTGCGAAAAATATAACATAGGCAACATCTGTGGTATTACTTTATCTTAAAAAGAAAAGGTTAACCGTGATTGGGATGGGTCGATCATGATGACAAGAACTCGATAATCGGTATCGGCTGCAAAAATCCTGATTGGAGCATCCCTATAAAATATAGCATGATTTACTACCCAAATTTCACTGCATGCAAATACTTCAACATAACTCTCTAATTCAGCTGCAGTTGAGAACATGCCACCTATGCTTTAATTCTCCAAATGAGGAAATAAATTAAATTGACCAGGTGTTGTGCTGGACCCTTCACTTTAATCATGTGAAAAAAACATTCTCTTTTATTATGCATCAGGCTAAAAAAATAAAACTAAAATTAACTCCCTTTTTAGGTCCCTAACATAATATGGTGGTTTGATTGTTAAATGACTGATGCGCCAAATGACAAGTGCGCCATTTATGACTGAAATTGCCATAGAACATCCTTCACAGATCTTAACTGTAACAGAATACAACAGAATTTGGTAAGATCATGTAATTATAGTGGCAACATTGGCATAGTATTGAAAATGTATCAGTAACATAAAATAACATTGTTTCAATAACATATAATGCCATTTATCAATAACATATCATTATCTTCCATGTAAAAGCTACATTCAGAAATGAATGATATTGGAAAAGGCAGCTCATTTGAGGTTAGATTATATTACTTAATACAATTTGTAATTAGGTCATCAGGAAGCAGTAACCAAATACATTTTCAAACCTTTCAACCATGTATGTTGGTAATCACTGAATGTAATGGATAACATTGGCAAAGAGGCACAATTGTAATGTAATGCCTTGAAGTCTTGTCGAGGTAAAGAAACACATATAGTGATACTCTTAAGAGATACTTTGTCTGCATTCTTAAGCAAGCTACCTATTGTTTCCTGTCCCACTTTATGACCACCTTCACCCTTCTTTCTCATTACTCATTACTCTGTGTCTTGATATGTATACGTGTGTGTTCCAGAACCTGGTAATTTTCTTGGGCCTCCTGGTGGCCTGGGTGATCCCAGATGTGCCCAAGAACATCAGTGAACAGATTAAGAGGGAGAAGACCCTGCTGGTAGATGTCTTCATGAAGGAGGAGAAGGAGAAGCTTCAGCTCATCCATAGTCTTTTCTCAAAAGAATCAGGCCAGTTGCTGCTGAAGGAGCCCAGGAAGCAGGTGCAGCAAGTCTCTGAGCCCCAGGCTCCCTTGCCCAACCTCACCCAGGCTGACGATACTATTACTGCTTCCCGTCCCCGAACCCGCGCACGTGCTGCCAGTTTTAGCCAATTTACCCGCCAGGCCTCCATGTCTCCCCATCATGATGAGGACACACAGACAGCAGTGTGAACAGGGCAAGGAGGGGTTGGCATGAGGGTGTAGCCGGCCAAGAAATCTTCAGAGTGCCCATACTCAGAACGGTGAACTAGCAGAGAATGGAGGATAGGGCTAAGCTTTCCACTCAGTTCTAGAAGGTGAATTAAAACCCTTCATACAGTGGTTCTCACTGGAGCTAATGCAAGAGAGGTCATTATATATCTATCTCTGTACTGTATGTCTCAGCATATGTCCACAGGCGGCGTGTTTTGATTGCTTTTAAAGCTGTGATGTATCCACACAGTCCGCAGAGGCGATCTCATCCTGGTCTCTAAGCCAAGGCTTCATAGGACTTCATAAGGCTTGCAATAGGAGCTCATCCCATGCACAGCGCAACTGGTTGAGAGCACAGACACTGGAATGAAAGACCATGAATTTCATCCATGGGGCTTTTCGCCCATATACACCCCCCCCCCCCCCCAATCTATTTTTAAGCTAAGAGGAAGATATTTTTGACAGGACTCAGAAACTAATGTTCACATCTGGCCCATGCTTACTGAACAATTTGTGAAACTGCACAAACCTAAGCTGCTTTGCGAATTTTATGAAATGTAGCGTATCACAGCAAATAATTATTCCCTTTCGTTTTCTCAGGTAACACCATCACTGTAGGCTTTATTTGTTTATCAGAATAATGTTACATCTATTTGTTTATTAGGTATAAGGAACATGAACTACATTATTGTACAAATTGTATTGTACAAGAAAAAATACATAAAACTTGATGGGTGTCAAACTTGTTACAGATCTCTTTATTTAAAGATGAAACTCTTCACAAAGTGAATTGTTTAGTTTTCTCATAAGTAAACTAGATGTTAAGGCTGATATGTGTTACGAGGTAAGGTTTTGTTTGTGTCTAGGGTCAACTTATAAGCCGTTTCACTTTTATAACTCCTTATTTATGAATATTGTTTTTGTTTTTTTTTTGTTATTTTATTCTGTTGTATGTAATAGTTACAATTTCTCACATGGAAAACGCCAGTCAATAGTGATTATGCACAGAGAAGTCAGATACACTTAAATGTGGAATTACAATCCCATTCTATATTAAAGTTTAGTCATTTATCTAATCTCTTCTAACTTCTTACCGAGCATGTGCAGTGTCCTTTTGATCTAATAGTCAAAGTCTGCAGCTTGGCACTTCTTCAATGTTTATGACTATCGTACAGTGTTCTGCGTTTTGGTGAAACACATTATTCTCCCCCAAGATTGGCCACCATCAGGCAGGAACTGATAAACACATAGGAGGAAGCTGGGAAAGGAAGACCAACATCTGGCTGTCACACTCTGTTTTCCTCAAATGACTCATTGGGCTTCTATGTTGGCAGCGCATTATGTTCTGTTGCTTTATGGGTACGGACAATGCCTGCCTGACTGTATTCTTTAGTGCGGAATTGTAGCTGCAAGTCCCCATAGTAGGGAAAGAGATCATTTGCCCCTTTTATCAATTATGTGTAAATTTAAGCAAACTACCGTATCACCTCATGCAGCCATGTGAATTTTTTTTTTTTTTTTTAATTCATTAATCAGTTTTCATAGCTTAGAGCTATGTACATATGTGCCATTCTATGACTGTTATACAGTAGTTTCAAATGTCAGCAAACCAAGCTGGTGTGAAGAAATGATCCCGTACATAAGAGAATGTTTTGTGCATGATTTGCTAGCTATGAAGGCATTAAAGTCAATAAATTTATTCAATTTGTACACTTTTATACTAGCTAGCTGTGCCATCTAATTTTATTGTAACAGTATGCTTGCACGGAAGTAATTATTGTATGGAACTCGATTATTAAAAGGTATATTTAATCAAATGGAAGAGGACATTGTGGGTAGCCAGAGACATTAAATAGGTTTGTATCATACCTGTGGCATTAATAATATCTACCTGCTACAAGCCCTGGGCTTTGCTCAAGTATAATTTGTTGATGGTATAATCTTTGTGCGAACTCATGTCATTATATGAGAATGTGATACGGTGAAAGGACCGGTTTCACCCTGTAATTATAAACTATTCTCTCTACTAACGTCAGTCGGATGGCTGAATAATTTAATAAAGCTCCAGTCAGTGTCATTTGGCTGGCTAATGACTTGGACATCATTACAGGTGTCGTCTGGGTGTAGGTGTACTGCGCAGCTATGCAGAAACGTGATCGATTCATTTATGTTTTATTGAATGAATAAATGAACCTTTAGATGACCTTGCACAGTCTAGTGTTGTATAACACCATAATAATCAATCGTTACAAATGCATGATATCAGTTGTTTTTCTAAAGAGTTTTTCTTTGGGAAGTAGTTAAAGTGCTAGCAGTTGGGAGGAGATCAGTGACCCTAATCTGCCGCTAGCATTTTTTAAACAGGGATTGAGAGTGAAGTGAATGTCATGAAAATCAAGCCAAGAGATGCTAAAAACTTTATGAAATCACTCCGTATACAATTGTATGCATGTTTATTAGTTATTTATGATGATCTTTTTTTTTTTTTTTTTAATTGTATCTCGCTGTCCTACTGAATGTGCATGCATATGGATGTGTGTACCTCAGCGCTCTAGGCATTTTACAAGCCTAGAGTGTAAAGTATACATGTGGAGTTTCACAGCCCAAGCACAGAGGGGCAACAATCATATCCTTTTCCCAGAAGTTCCTCTAGGGCAACTCCTCTTTAACTGAAGATGGTACATACTTAAGTTTCACATGGTTTCAAGTGTTGGTTACACCTTATAATTCTTCCATTTTGTGTGTGTACATTTCCAAACTCCTCCATTTTGTATGTGTAGGAACATATGCACAGGTAAGCCCTGCCCATAGAACATTCCTTAGTTAAGTCCACAAGCCTGATTTATACAATACTTTCATCCTTTATGTCTCTTTGCTAGATCTCCATCTATTTGTGCAGTTGTGAAGGAAGCATTGTTCATACACGGGTGGACAATTATGAGAATGTGCCTGGAAAAGCTTGTGTAATATGTAAAAAATAAATAAATAAATAAAAAGTACTGCGGATGGGTGGATCTTGCAAGGTGGTTGCGTGATAATGTAGCCTAAACAGGTAGACCAGAACAGCTTGCCAATTATTTCTTAATCCTTTTCAGCGACACACAACACTAGACTGTTAGCAATACATATTCCATGCAATTGTATAGGCGATTATATAGTATTCTAGTATTTCACAACACACATTTAGACTATTTTTATTTACCTGATTATATAAATTGTCATTATTAAGACTGAATGGAATAAAATAGGTGCAATAGTGTATAATGTGAATTTAGGTGCTATTGCATGTATCACAGTAAATGAAAGAAAGAAAGAGACACTTGAGTCTGGTATTTTCCTGCCCTCAGGGGCCAGACACGCTGCAACATGACTCCCGAGAATCTCCTTTATTTAGTGCTAGACCTGCACTGTTGGGGACCTCTTTCTGTCTTTCTGTTTCTTTCTCTCTTTCACATTAGTCATGCATATCAGTTTAAGGTTCCTAAAGAAGACACAAATCTAAATAAAGATTTTTGTGTAAGAGCAACATAACCACACTTAAGCCCACAGCATCATGGGAAATACGGTCAGCTGATACCCTCATAGATTTGATGTGAGAATTCGGTTCCCGCTTGTATTGAACAATACTCGTAATGCAGACAGGCATGGTCTATACTAGTATTACTTTTATACATTTTACAAATTTCTTTTTAGCTACAATACAGAAATATCTTGGCTTGCACCATAGGCTGACTCCAACGTTAGTGTAGCGATACACAGTAAGACCCCCATAGCCACTGTTTCAGTTACCACACTTTCACTTAACCGTGGTCAAAAAAAAAATAAAACAGATAGTGCCAGACATACAGTAAACATTCATAATTTAAATTAAACACCCTTCTGAGAAATGTGATATGTCATGTGGTCTTGCCCGGGACGCTAATCATCCGTCTGTCCAGTGTAGAAGAAGGGTGAATACAATAAAATGAATATTTTAGAGAAAGAGACATCACATTCACATAAATTGTATTATTATAATTGTTCTATTATTAGTTTATTCTGCTTATTTTAATAAATTAAACTTTATTTCATAGGTATGCACGGTATATAGTGTTTTCCACTATCTGCAGTTTCAGGCATCAACTGGGGGGTTTTGAATCGATTCCCCACGGATATGGGGGTCCTACTGTATATAACTTCAGTACTTAATATGCCCCTCAACACTATTCTTCCAGTATTCTTTACATTCACATGATAATATCACTTATCTGTTTCTTTACCATGCAATAACCTTTGTTACAGTCTCGTAAGAAGTTGGGTGGGATTTTCACTGGCTGTACCAGGCTCCAGACCCAGATCCTGCATCAACACTCTCTTTTGGAAGTCCTGGAAAGGGAAAGTTACATGTTCACAGGTGAATAAAGTGAACAGTGCTATAGAAAGCATCCAGCAACAAACCCTACCAATTGCAAGTTTGTTCAAAAGTTGTTTTTATATCCTAGGCCTACGTTCTTATTAAATGCAGTTACATTTGTGGTTTAGGATGCTGCTGTTATCAATCAAATCAAATACAGTGGGGGAAAAAAGTATTTGATCCCCTGCTGATTTTGTACGTTTGCCCACTGACAAAGAAATGATCAGTCTATAATTTTAATGGCAGGTTTATTTGAACAGTGAGCGACAGAATAACAACAAAAAAAAATCCAGAAAAACGCATGTAAAAAAATGTTTTAAATTAATTTGCATTTTAATGAGGGAAATAAGTATTTGACTCCCTCTCAATAAGAGAGATTTCTGGCTCCCAGGTGTCTTTAATACAGGTAACGAACTGAAATTAGGATCGCGCTCTTAAAGGGAGTGCTCCTAATCTCAGCTTGTTACCTGTATAAAAGACACCTGCCCACAGAAGCAATCAATCAATCAGATTCCAAACTCTCCACCATGGCCAAGACCAAAAAGCTCTCCAAGGATGTCTACAAGGACTACAAGGGAGGATCTTGTCAATGATCTCAAGGCAGCTGGGACCATAGTCACCAAGAAAACAATTGGTAACACACTACGCCATGAAGGACTGAAATCCTGCAGCGCCCCTGCTCAAGATAGCACATATACATGCCTGTCTAAAGTTTGCCAATGAACATCTGAATGATTCAGAGGACAAATGGGTGAGAGGACAAAGTGTTGTGGTCAGATGAGACCAAAATGGAGCTCTTTGGCCTCAACTCAACTCGCCGTGTTTGTAGGAGGAGGAATGCTGGCTATGACCCCAAGAACACCATCCCCACCGTCAAACATGGAGGTGGAAACATTATGCTTTGGGGGTGTTTTTCTGCTAAGGGGACTGGACAACTTCACCGCATCAAAGGGACGATGGCCGGGTCCATGTACCGTCAAATCTTGGGTGAGAACCTCCTTCCCTCAGCCAGGGCATTGAAAATGAAAAGCTATTACTAAGTCATTACCGAGTACTAAGTCATGTTTTGCAGAGGGGTTACAAACTGAGATTAGGAGCACTCCCTTTAAGAGTGTGCTCCTAATCTCAACTCGTTACCTGTATAAAAGATGCCTGGGAGCCAGAAATCTCTCTTATTGAGAGGGGGTCAAATACTTATTTCCCTCATTAAAATGCAAATCAATTTATAACATTTTTACATGCGTTTTTCTGGATTTTTTTTGTTGTTATTCTGTCTCTCACTGTTCAAATAAACCTACCATTAAAATTATAGACTGATCATTTCTTTGTCAATGGGCAAACGTACAAAATCAGCATGGGATCAAATACTTTTTTTCCCTCACTGTATACTGTATGTATATGCTAAGCCTTATTATAGAACTGGAACTGGATATGAGGTCTGCACACTGGTTAACTCCACTTACTCCCATAGAAATCCTGTGTTTCCATCTTTAATGGACACGCACACATACCAAACATGCATTAGATATCTCTACATACACATAAACTTCCACATATCGCCCATTAATTAAGAAAGATTCATTGCATTAACACACACGTGCGTTAGAGGCCTTCTGACTAAAGCTTTTACATTATGACACAAACAAAGAAAATACACAAGTCCTATTACAACATCAGCACTGCAAAGAGGTACTAAACCATTTGAAATGCTTAAAAAATGACAAAAGGTAATTGTGATTAGTAATATGCAACAGATTTATTCATTAAGACCCCTCAGTGCTGGAATTCAGGATGAAAATCGTAAAAGCTGCTCTCTTGAGAAGCTGGGAATTTATTCCCACATGGGTGGTTGTGGCTCAGTCAGTAGAGCGGGTTGGTGGTTCGAATCCTGGCCCGGGTGATACCATGCCGAAGTGTCCTTGGGCAAGACACTTAACCCTAAGTTGCTTCCGATGGCAAGATATATATATATCTGTACTAAAGTCAGTGGTAATATACAGTATCTCAGGGAGGTCTGAAAATTTGTAAAGTGCACAGATACTTTTAGCTTCAGATATCTTTGTGGAATTAAAATGAACATTACAAATGAACAGGTGCTGGCTAGTGTGTTGAATCTTCAGATTTAAAAAATTCATTTGTTTTTTGTTTTTTAGTATCTATAATATATGTAATATAAATGGTATTTTGGATGGTAATGCTTTAGTTGTTTTCTGACAACTGTCGTGTGTCACAATTTCTGTTTTGATTCAGAGCACTGTTTACTTTTAGGAGTTGTATAATTCAGCATAGGAATTGTATTTGTGACCACTTGTGTATTGCTATTTTTTGCGGTTAGCGCTTGGCACTGCTCAGCATGTTGTATGTAACATCTGGTGTAGTCGGATCAGCCTTTCCCTGACTCCCACATCTGTGTGGTTAATCAGTTTATTGTGTGTGTGTGTGTGTGTGTGTGTAAGATCAAGGGGCTACCTCACCCTGAATTCACGTAGCCTGTGTAATCTGCTACGGACAGACTCACGCTCAGATGCTAGGCCTGCCACATGGCTTTTCCATTGCTCCTCCTTCTCCTTCAGAAAACATACACAACCCCATCACACACTACAGTCCAGCACTCAGTTATAATATAGCAAGTACATGAGAAATACCCAAGCTTCGCAGAAGCAGTTTGCAGATATGAGTTTTACATCATTTTCAATTGTTACCTTGACAAACAAGATGCTTTATGCATTAATCAGTTTTGGAATCTTCTGATAAGTGATGGCTCCTCTTAGACCTTTGGGCTAACCATGAATACTGAAGAATAACTAATTCAGAAAAATTGCTTCCTGTGAGGCTCAGAGACAGGCCTCACTGTTCATGTTCGTGTGATCCAGTCGATAGGGAGCGATAGGGCTGGGTGTGTAACCTCTATTGTTTCACGCTTCAAATATCGCTTATGTGGACTCTCCTGTTTCCGCTGTGGTAATAATATAGCTCCTTGAGGAACAACGCTATGCCTACAGAACCTGTACACTTTTCAGCATATGGAATACATCAGAACATGGAGCCTTTTAACAACATGTTCCAGCACCTCATTCCTCAGACACTCAACACATTCACACCCAGGTCCCCAGGGGGAGGGGGCAGATGTGTGGGTGGGTGGGGAGATGTTGTCTTTAGGGGGATCGATGGGAGGCTGTACAGTTTATTTATTTGGATCAGACAATGGCAGTGATGGATTATTACAGGATAGAGTGGAGTTCTAGTACATTAGAAAGTGTAACCAATTTCCGCCATTCGTTTATAATTTTAGGGGCCAATAAAGCCCAATTAACTTTTACTATGAACAGAAGTCGTCCTAATTAATTCATGCAATTGTAAATAGTATCTCACACCTATCAAATGAAACCAGAGAATAATAGTATAGCAAGAGTTTCCCATAATTGCTGACCAAACGGAAACAACAACAATCTGTCTTTTAGTGACCTCATACAATCCTGTTAGACGATCACTGTGCTGGCAGTCAACAGCACGCAGCTGGACAGCTTCTTTCCTTATACACAGACACACATACCATCTCTGAGCCTATTCTCAAGCTTCTTGCTTATTATACAACTCAGCCTTAAGTCTCTGACAAAAAACTCACTCATACACTCACACACCGTCTGCTGTTTATGGGATGGGATGTGCGGTTATATTGTAGCACTTTTCTCTAACTCTACACAGCAGGATTCGTTTTGCTAAGCTGAAGTCATTGCATATGCAACTGCATTGCACCAATAAAGCAATCAAGCACAATTAGGTTTGCAAGTTAGTCTGCTGAGGAAGGCTTGTTTTGCTTGGCAAGACAACAGAGTGGGTTATCGGGCATTGGTATAAATAGCATTATCTCAGCAGATTAATATAGCTTTGATGGTCAAGCTGGCCCCCAGAGCATCATACCCTTCTCTGTTTCTCCAGCTCGCACTGCTTCTCCTGTTCCTGCTGCTCTCGGTCTAACCTCCGGCGGAGCTTCAGGACCCACCAGACACATTTAGAAAATCATATTAATAAGTATGGGCAAAAAAACTTAATTGAAAATGTTTTTGGGATGGATTATAGAATGGTATTTACCCTTTCTTCTTGTTTCTGCTGCCACACGCTCTCACGAAATGTGCTCTCCTTTGGAGTCTTGTCTATTTCCATACTTTTCTGGTTGTTTAGGAAAGCATAGTCCTCTTCTTTGCACATGTCTCTCATGCACTGTGAAGGGAACAGCCTGTCACAGCTTCATATCATAAGCTCATAACAATCAGCAAATGTGAAAAGACAATAAGCAGATTCAATTACTCCAGAGCTCTATATTTAAAGGTTGAACAATCAGGATTGTTATAAAGCACATGCGTGGTGGCCTGTGAAAATCCATATTTTTTCACATGGTCATATTTTGACATTTATCTATCTACCTTATATTCTGAAAACGATATGAAACAGACTTTCCTGAACTGAAATATTCTCTTGCATGTATCTCAGTCAGAAATAAAGTTTAAGCATTTTAAATTCTGCTTACACCCAAGAGTAGAAAGAGGGAAAACTGCATGTAGAGATTCCACCTTCCCGTTATTTCAAGTTTATAATGGTAAATTCCGATCACTATATGATATCACTGTGATTATCAGCATCATCCACATTGGTCTATCTTACTCATCACTTGAGGTAAAAGTTAGTCATGGAATTTAAATACAAGCCTCATCCTCATCTCTTCACTCGTTTGATCTCTGTTCACTCTAACAGTGCTGAAATGATCACTGATTAATTCAGTCATTTCTGTTCTATTGATTCAATTTTCAGTTATTAATGTCTTTTCTGGCATTGTGTTTGTTTGTTTGCCAAGACATATTTAGAAAGTCAATAATACAAAATATTATTTATGTAAAATATATGGATTTTTTCTTAAAGAAGAGATGTCAAAGTACATTATTGGCAAAAAAAAAAAAACGTTTTCCAGAATTAATTTTCCAGCAACTGCAATTTGACAGTATCGCCTCACACGTAAATCAGAGTATGACAATCACACCACTTACCTTAGACATAGGAATTGCTGCAAAGCTCTTCATGTGAGCCATCCTTCAAAGAAAGTAGAATACGTGTGAGCAAAACTTGTATTGGCTATAAAAATCCATTGATTTTTAAATTATTCTGTCTCAGTTTAAAGTACTTAAATATGTATTCTGGTCACAAGTATGTAGAACACTCAGCAACCATGCTTTAGAAATGAATGTACTAGTATCCCACTCCAATGTAAATCGAATGATTCAACTCCTCTCCTGTATACACAATGAAAGGCAATTGAAATTTCATTCATATTTTGCTGTTTCATACCGATCCCACTGTTCCATCTCCAGCGTGTTACTGTTAACAATATTACATACCAGTCTATCAGCAGTGTACCTGCTAACTCACCCAGGAAAGAGGTATCCAGCTTCTGAGTGCTTCTGAGTTGTCCTTTAGGTATCCTGATGATCTTTATGTGTTGGTCAGCCTATTTCAATGAGTGATATACCCTGACGAAACCGAGCAGACATTACAGCTATTTCAACACCGCATGCTAGAGCTGTCACTAATATGCTAATAAAATCTAACATCTCATCAATCTTAATTGATTGGAGTTGTATTCTCTGTACACTATGTTCAGTATGTGTTGTTTTGCACTGATCCAAATCCACCCTCTCTATCTGACCATGTCATGTTAAACCATTCAAATAATCTATGTTGAATAGTAAATGATTTCTTGTGGTTTTAATACCCAAGACAATTACTAAAAGAGCATATCTACACCTACAGCTGCACACAATATACGTGACAGTTGACAGTCTAACCCTGTATGGCTGAAACTTAAATTGCTTTGAAGTTCAAAGAAAATTGGAAAATGATCTCAGAATGGTCATTTCATTCAGCATTTGCTGACATGTTACTACTGTACTATGTTTTACTGTATGTATGTTAGCACATGGACAGCTAAATAGTTTCTTCCCTGGAAGAAAATCATTAAAGCCCATTAGAGATCCAGTAGAGTGTTTTTAATGTGTATCTGGTGGTCCATAATGGTAGTTTAGTGTAACCAATTGTTTCTAAAGGTTCCTAATAGCTTATTTAATTACATTCTGATGGTAATCATCACTCATGAAAAAGGCCCTATTGGGTTCTGGTGAATTTTAATAGGACCCAAAAAATCTGTAATGAAAACCTTTAAGATTTTGATGAAAGGCAATTTCAATCTAAAAGCTTTAGAGATTTATAGAGCAGGGATAACTGTAAGTGTAATTTTGGCCAAACTATTCATTTAAGAACTGTTAAAAATAAACTGTAAGGTTATTACACCATTTAGTGTAATAATTTTCTTCCTGCATGCTTTGAACATGATGTGCTGTATTTCTTTCTGTATTTTCCATATTTCTGGTCTCAGACATATCCCACAATCTAATATTCCAACCTGAACGCCAACCTGCTATGCTTACTTGTTCTTTATATATTCATTCACGTGGATTGGCCTGATTGGTTCATGACCTGAATGTGGTAACCAAAAAACTTTTAAATCACTGTGGGAAAGTCATGCTCCATTCTGTGGTATCGAAAAGGTCACATGCTCCACATGGCTGTGTGATTTATTGGATCTGCACCCATCAGATGTTGATTAGGAGAATCATTATACTTGTTTGTATTCTTCAGAAAATATAGACCAGATCACATGTTATAAATATTATACAAACACATTTATTCAGAGAAGACTTTGTGGAAACAGGAGTTAAGTGTCATTGCATTTAAGTGGTTGGCCTTTTTTTCTCACAATGATCTTTCAAGTATAACAGACCAAGATGCCGCATATTTAGCCAGATAACTGAAGAGAAACACAAAAACAGAGACAAACAAGTCGGGACATCAGGTCAGAAAGGGTGGAGTAAATGGAAACTACTTCACTAAACAAGAAACATCCAACATACATGTCTTTATCTTATTAAAATAGAGCTCTGTTATTGGTCACAGTTAACTCAGTCTTGACATACCCAGAAATAAGACATTTAAATATCAGGTGCTCCATTAATCGAACATTTGGCACATTCTCCTTTTGAAAGTTGTAAGTATTCATCAATAAAAATAGAGTACATGTCCTTGGATTTTAGTATTTGCAATGGTTCCATGATCAGGGTCATCATAATTAAAGCAGCAAGAATTGTATACAGTATACATAACAACAGCAGGGCCTTTTACACACAGCACAATACACCTTGGAATGTGGCACTGTATGAATTAAAGACAATCCAAACATGAGCAAAGTCAAGGGTGTGTATGGCTGTATGCCTTCCAGACTCCAGTGTTAGATTCAGCTTTACGGGAGAGAGAATGTGTGCAAATGAATGTGTAGGCTCATTCTCTAGAGCTTTCAGCGGAAATAAGAGCAAAGTGAGTTCCTGTATTGCATGTACTTTCTTCCTATAGTTCCAGATAGAAATGGAGGAGGCATCCCATTGGAATACCAAATAAAACATAGGACATATCCTGTTCTGTTTGAAATGTTAGCTGACATCTGAATGGTGTTGAACTCTCTCATACACTCACGCCCTAAAATTCACTCAAAGCAGGCAGAGTTTGTCAGTCATAATTTCACTGGCGGAGAGAGTCTTATCAGGTTTAATCAGATGCTCTCTTGATATTTCTTTGTGGTTTTAAATGTACAATTAAAACACAGTTAAGTACAATTCAACATTATTAATGTTTCTCATATATATATATATATATATAT
>JAFFST010050818.1:157991-175157 GCA_022414735.1 Noturus placidus | reverse complement strand
TATATATATATATATATATATATATATATATATATATATATATATATATATATATATAATATAAACTATGTAACAGAATAGCACAGAGAAGCAAGAAAAATCTGTTGGGAAAAAAACATTTGCCTCAGAGGTGATGGTAAGATACTAATAATGAAACCCTACTGGTATCAACAGACTGGCTTTGACATATTTAATGTGTCACCTACTAAAAGGGAGAGAAATCGGCAAGTCATCTTGTTTTCCTTAAAATAACCCCAAGACAGGCAACCCCTTTCAATGGTATTCAAACCCCAGTATGTACACTAACTTAGTACAGCTTTACTCCTCTGAGTAATGTTTTTCATTAATAACAGCTAGTTTAGTGGCAATTTTTAGTGGCTTTCTGTTGTTCTGCTATAGTTTTAGCAGAAATTGAACCATTGGCAGCAGTATATGATTAACAACTTGACAAGAAGCAACTGTGCTCTGGAGTGAGCTGTGTCAGAGGCTTAGTCTCTGGTAAACTACGTTTTATGTGGTAAAGGAATGTGAAAGGTTGAACAATGATTGTATTATTATTGTGATCAGAGGCAATATATCAATCATTGATATAGTTTCACATATATCCACCTTTTAAATAGACTCCGTACAAGTATATGAGAAATATTGGACTCCACTTCTTGGGTTCATTGCTGTACTGTTAATCTACAGGGGTACAATGTTTCAGATATTTGCTGTTAAGAAGTTTTTTTTCTGTACATAGGTTTGAATGACCAGTATACCCATATGCATTGCATTCTGTGCACAAGTAGATGAGTTATACAAAAATATATATTTCTTAATATTCCATGCATTTTGCTATACACATATCTCATATGTTCTGTGCCATATTTATTCAAAGTGAATGAGATCATCTGAACTATGACTTCTTTTTCCCAGACATACTGACAGCACAATATCAGTAGCATAGACTGGAGCAATACTGTTGATGAGTGATGAAGATGTGATTGTTGAATGTACACTTTTCTGAGCATAAAACCTTTCTTTCTTTTTTTTCTAATGAAAATTACTCTAAAGTTTATACTTCAATTGCAGCTGATCCAAGGATTTAGGTCCAAAGGAGTGATATGTCCTCTGACTGTTGGTGAAGATGTTTAAGCAAGGCACATAGTTTTACATACCCATTTAGCTAAGTGGCATTGTAAATCTTAAGTCATCTTAAGTCCGTCCATGTCTCTCTTTTTAGAATATGCTTAGATAGCAACTTAAATAAATAACACAAATATATTTATACATCATATAAACATGTATAGACTACATTTATTTCATATAACTTAAATAATAATTTATAATCATATTTACAACCTCCCAGGGTAAAACAGAAAGACAATGGATTAGTTTTCTTTATTTTTACGTCCTGCGGTGTTTGCGTGAAAGTGCGCAAACGCATGAGGTGTTTATCCGTATCCAGCTCCAGTTCGTCTTGTTGTTGTACTTGGTGAGGGCACGTACGTAGGTCTGTGAGGTTTTGCACTGTGAGTTCCAGTGCTTGTCATCTATGCCTCGGCAGCCACTCTTAATTGGCTTGCTGTTCTGGCAGGTTGTCTCGTAAAAGTATTGTTTCATAGTCAACTGTTGTATCTTGACCTCTGTAAGCACCAAAACTTCGTTGCCATGGATGTCCACCGCCATGGTCTTGTCTGTCACCCAATGGCTCTTGCTGTCACATACTGAGTACTCACCACGGTAGCTCTTGTGCTCGGCATAACGCTTCTGGCGCGTCTTATTGGTGCTCTGAGTCTCCCGAGCACCCTCAAAGTCATCCATGAGGTATAGCGGTGGGGGTTGCAGGGGTGGCCTCTCACTCAGTAACACTCGCGGTGAGTTGTAGCGCTTGTGCTGCCTCAACAGCTCATCAGCCATAGCCCTCTTAGACTGATAGGCAGATGGGTTGATGTTCTGGGGGTATTCCGTATCTGTAGGTGCATTGAGAGAAGGGAGCATGGGTGTGTTCTGATTCCCCTCATCTTGCCGCTGTCGGCTGCGACTTATGTCAGCCTGCAGCAGCTTGACAATGAGTGTGTTGATGGGGTCCTGTGTGGGACGCTGCTTGTTCATGGCAGTTATAGAGACGCAGTAGAGGTACGTGAGGAATATCACGTACAGAAGGATTGACATCACTAGATTCACCTGTAACACCTGCAGAGGGAAAGAAAGAGGAATCTTTAAGGACACAACAGTTAAAAAAGGTAAATATAAGATTGCATTTATGAACTACCAATAAATAAACAAAAGTCCCATTAATGATGTTTTCCAAGCTAAATCACAGTAAATTGAACCATCAGCCTTGATGCATTGTTTATGAGTCACACCTCTGATGCTTGCCGTGCTTGTTTGGTGATGCATGAAAATCAGTAATGAAGAGTGTAGAAAAGTGGCACGTAATGACATGAACTAGCATTCCATAAGGAGCTACTCTGTCTGATTTATTGGAGCGCATGATTTATCTGAACACTCCACACATCATAGCTAAATCTTCTCAAACTAACTACAGAGTGAATCTTAAGAAATGTACAAAACTTTAACATAAATGTATACAAACTCAAATATTTTGTAAAACTCCATTTACATAAATAAATAAATCATGCATACTTTGGCTATGATAGGTTAGTTAGTAGGTGGTTTGTCACCTCCAGTGTAAATGTTTTGTGATTGACTGTAGGAGGATTATGTGTGGCTAGGCCTTTATGTTTAGGTTTATGCTGTTTCTATGATAAGTTTATGCTGTATTGATAGAGATAATGACAAGTCCATCCAGCGTCATATTCTCATCGCAACAAGCCAGCTCTCTCTGTGCATCATCTTGGAAGCCCTTACAAAAAAGTGCAGAATTCTGTTTAGTTGCAAGCACCAAAGGTGGCTAAGGTATTGTAACAGAGGGAATAAGCACCTGTGAACTGGAATCATGAACCACAGGAAACTTTCTCCACAGTCCTTTCTCTTTGGTGCTGGATAACCTGCTCTGAACGACTGCTGTTCAAGGTAAGCTAGGGTAAGACTACCGCGATTTTCCAAACAGCACATGTTCATGCCTGTGACAATTCAGTATCGTCATCACCCTCTGTGTTTCCCAGCTCTCCTAGACTCTGGTGTAGTTTGAAATTTCATATTGATGGAAATAAAATCAACTCAATGACCTATTACAATCCCGCTTTCTAACTATGCTTGATGATAGACCCATTGGAGAAAGATCCATGACCCATGTCACAGAACCCTGCATCTGCTAATAAGCACTTTACACCATGAGATATCCCACCTTCTCCACTAGTAGGTGGCACTATAAGAACAAAGGAATTGTGTATAGTTTGATCACCACCTTTTTGCTACACTAGACCCTTCATTAACAATTTTCTATAACATGCAGGACAAACAGGTAATCATGTAATTTGTAATTCTTTATACATTGTGTTACATGCAGTCTTGGTGCCCCTGCTAAGACATTCAGACTCTTTCATTCCCTTTTTTATTTGTCATGGAAGACCATCTAAAGTGGGAGTAGGAGATATCCTATCAAACACCAAGGTCTTCCCACAGAAAGAATTATGATACAGAAGATCAGGATGTACTGGAAGAATGGAGACATTGGCTGCAGGGGGTGCCACACTTTTTTGCTATACACAACAAGCTTAATGTTTCATGGAGTTACATAGAGTTGCGACGTCAGGACATCCAGGTATTCAGTTCAATTCAATTGTAGTTGTATAGCGCTTTTTACAATAGATATTGTCTCAAAGCAGCTTTACAGGAATATAAACTATTGCACACACCATGCAAACCTTAGAGGACTACTGCAAGATGTTACCTAGTATGTATATTCATGCATCCCATCTAATTAATTAATCAATTTGTATAGTGCTTTTTACAATGGACATTGTCTCAAAGCAGCTTTACAGAAATATCATTTTACATTTACAAGCGACTTACAAATAAGAGCACACTCACACACCAATGGTAGCAGAGCTGCCATGCAAGGTGCTAGCTTGCCATTGGGGGCAACTTAGGGTTCAGTGTCTTGCCCAAGGACACTTCGGCGTGGGATCACCCGGGCCGGGATTCGAACCGCCAACCCCACAATTAGTGGACAACCCACTCTACCGACTGAGCCACAGCCGCCCATCTATTCATACACTTTGTAACGCACTTAACTCATTCCTGTGGTATTATTAACCAATGTTATTTAAGTAACTTGAGACAATTCTCAATTCATATTCAGCACCACAAAGTTACTGATTAAAATCAACCAACCCATTTTATTGGTGTGATGTTATCAAAATGAGTGTGTTGACAGGAGGTTGAGCCTTTCAAGTACACAGTATGACTGTGACATGCTATTGAGAGTAGTTCTTAAGGCCTAACTATTTAGCATACAGTTATACATACAGTTTTACATACAGTTTTAGAACAGTTTCACAACACTGAGCAAAACAACTATATTTAAAATACATCATGTGCTATGGTTTTGTTTAGATTGGAGGTGTTGGAAAACAAAAATATAGGGTCTCAAACTGCCAGAGCTTACATTATAGCCAGTAATTTGGGTTATCAAATCAAAAACTTAATTACAGACTCTGCGTCCAATTAAAATACAGGGGTTACCTATACATTGTCTGGAAACACACTGCATGTCATTCTATTAATGAACAGTTTTGATTAATAGAATGAGTAAGAAAGATGTTAATACTTAGTTATTACTGTTATTTAAAGGTTATTAATACATCAGTCAGATGCTGTAAATGTATAAATTTTCTTACTTCCTGATGTGCCAAGAATTAGCGGCTGCATGTATCATGTATCATTATGAAAGGATTAGTTAAGTGCTAATATATTTTTGGACCTCATTTGTGGACCTTATAGTGAAGTGTTACCCTTTTTTTGGTCTCTGCTTTGAATTACTTGAATTCTGCTTCCTGTTATGCCTCTAGTAGCCTATTTGTAATTAATTAATCAATTTGTATAGCGCTTTTTACAGTGGTACATTGTCTCAAAGCAGCTTTACAGAAATATCATTTTACATTTACAAGCGACTTACAAATGAGATCACACTCACACACCAATGGTAGCAGAGCTGCCATGCAAGGTGCTAGCTTGCCATCGGGGGCAACTTAGGGTTCAGTGACTTGCCCAAGGACACTTCGGCATGGGATCACCCGGGCCAACCCTACGATTAGTGGACAACCCGCTCTACCGACTGAGCCACAGCCGCCCTAGACAGTGATGGCTCAATGGTTAAGGCTCTGGGTTATTGCTCAGAAGGTTAGTTGTTCAAACCCCAGCACTGTCAAGATGTTATTGTTGGGCCCTTGAGGAAGGCCCTGAACCGTCTCTGCTGTGTATCATGTCTGACTACAACTTCACAATAAGTTGGGATATGTGAAAAAAGAAGGTCACTGTTTAAGTTATATGTGATGCATAAAGGCTGTGTTCATTATTGAGCTCTTATTTGTCTGTGTTCCCTTTACTCTGTTTGGCTTGACTTTGATTCTGAATGCTGATTTGGACCTGTTAAATAAAGTGTTTGTGATAGTAGCCTACTGATTCCACCTCACTGTAACATCCACTGTGCAGTATATGTTCTGCTTACTGAATTATTATTATTATTATTATTATTATTACTATTATTATTACTATTATTACTATTATTATTATTATTATGTAAGTCCTGAACATAAAAAGCTGCTATACCTGTCTACTAAAACTATTTTTAGTATGACTTCACTTGACATGCTTATTCAAACATTGTCACTGCAGTTAAGAGGACGGCTTTAAATCAACATGAGACTGACAGTGTTACCAAATAATTCTGCTGGCATTTTCTAAAAAATAAATTTTACCTTACATTTTCACATCAGCAAATTCTCTGAAAATGTTCAGCTGTTGCACCTGTAACTGTTTCAAATCAGTAAGAAATAACTCTGAGAAGCAGTGCAGCTACACATCCAGTACTAGACTACAAAAGATCAAAAGAGGCAAATGTATGAAAATTTTACACCATGATGACTAGCATGAGATCCCTTTGAATGTAACTTCTTTTAATTAACTGAGGATGATGCTCAACTCAGATCCCGAGTCCAGTGTCTGAGCTCAACTAATGATGATGGTGATACATTAAGACAGAAATGTTAAAGGCAGTCAGTGGCTGCAGCTGGTACATCGAAGGGTCATTTTGCATAAATGGGGGCTTGCAGACTACTGAGTAATAAAACCAAATACACTTTATATATATATATATATATATATATATATATATATATATGTATATATATATATAAACAGGGTGTGCAGAGACCCAAGCCATTTGTTTTGGGTGTTATGTAATTGAAGATTTGTTTTGTAAGGCATTAGCCTGCTTACTGGGGCTGTTGAACAGGAAACAAAGCCATTTTAAGTGTGTTCATCTTGCATACTGTCACGTTACAAAGTTGAATTCGGAAGCAAGCGCAGATCTTCAAACATTTAATAAACAGTAAACACAAACAAAGGTCTCTACAGCAAACATACAAAATACTGTGGCAAAAACAAAATACGGTAGCATAGACAAAAGCATGGATAGACGATAATGTGAGACAAAGAAAGCAGTGCAATCAGTGATATATATATATATATATATATATATATACTAGTGTGCTCATTAACCGAAACGTAAATCAGGCACAGGTGGTCATGTGACACTGATGAGTATGGTGCAGTGGCTGCTGGGAAATTCAGAGTCCAGAGTTCCCTCGTTGATCCATGACAGAACCCCCACCCCCCAGGGGCACTTCTCCCGGAGCACCCAAAATGCACTCCCGCCCTCTGGTGGTCCTGTCCCCCTGGGCAAAATGTCCCCAGCGGAACAGGAGCCTGAGCGGCGTGCTCAGCGGAGCAAGAAAGCAATGCAACATCCTTAGCGGAACAGGTAAGCAGAGCGATGTCCTCAGCGGAACAGGTAAGCAGAGCGGCATGCTCAGCGGAACAGTTAAACAGAGCAGCGTCCTCAGTGGAACGTGTAAGAAGAGCGGCGTCCTCAGCTGGGCTGGAGCTCAGAACGACGTCCTCTGCAGGGCCAGACAGCAGGACAACTTCCTCAGCAGGGCAGGAGTGGGGAGCTATGTTCTCTGCGAGGACAGTAGAAAGCTCCAAGATTTCCATGAGGCCATAGAGGGGAGCAAGGTTCTCTACGAGGCCAGAGAGGGGAGCGAGGTTCTCCGCAAGGCCAAAGGGAGGAACGATGCACTACGTGAAGCACAAGGGGGAAACAATGCCCTCCGTGGAGCAGGAAGGGGGAACAACATCTTCAGAGGAACATGGAGGCCGAGCAGGAAGGTAGAGCGATGTGCTCAGCCGAGCAGGGAGGCAGAGCGACGTGCTCAGCGGAGCAGGAAGGCGGAGTGACGTCCTCAACCGAGCAGGAAGGCAGAGCGACGGCCTCAGCTGAACAGAAAGGCGAAGTGGCGTCCTCAGCTGAGCAGGAAGACGGAGTGACGTCCTCAGCCGGGCGGAAACCCTAACCTTTGTTGTGGGAGGTTGAATTTCAACCAAAAGGAGGTGTTCAAGTAAAACGGTTAATTTTAGGTTAAAAGGCAAAATCATTGTTTGAAAAGGACTCACAGCAATGGACAATATGTGCACGTGTGTGTATTTACAATTCGCTTCGAAACTACATTCCAATAGTTTCGATTGGGACTGGAAATACACGCCCATGCACTCCTATTGTCTATAGCTGTGAGTCCTTTCATTTGCGTGTGCTATACACCAAAGACATTTGGGTTTGAGATCAAAAAATGGACATGAGACAAGCATTTAGGATTTCAGCTTTTTATTTCCTGGTATTTACATCTAGATGTGTTAAACAACATAAAATATAGAACCTTTTGTATCAGACAAGCACATTTTTAGGAGAACAAAAGTATAGGAACAGATAAGTATGGAAGTAAATTGAAGTAAATACCACTTAATATTTGGTTGCATATCTCTTGCTTGCAATAACTTTATCAAGCCTGCTATTCATGAACATCACCAAATTATTGGTTTCTTCTTTTGTGATGCTCTTCCAGGCTTTTACTGCAGCCTCTTTCAGTTATTGTTTGTTTCGAGGGGTTCCCCTTCAGTCTCCTCTTCAGGAAGTGAAATGTTGTTCAATTAATTTAAGGTCTGTCAATTGACTTGGCTAGTCTAAAACCTTCCACTTTTCCCCATGATAAGGTCATGTGTTGTGTTGGCAGTGTGTTTTGGATCATTGTGTTGCTGCATGATACAGTTCCTCCTGCATTTCTGAATAAATTGGCAGACAGAATGTTCCTGTAAACTTCTGAATTCATTCTGCTGCTACCATCATGAGTTACATCATGATGGTAACAGCAGAATTTAGCATGCACATATTGCACATTATGAATACTGTACAGCAGTTAATACTCATCCTTGCACACAGGGATGCAGGGTTTATATTGCAGAAGCTTATTAAATGGTAACGGTCTCCATTTTCCTCTATCTACACATCAACTAGAAAAAAATGTTCTCAAATGTATATGTTCCTGGATATTTCAAATATATTTTGACAATATGTCCATTTTGTTGGTCAAAAATGCTGTTTCTGTGTGGGCAAATGATAAAATAATAATAATAATAATAATAATATTAATAATAATAATAATAATAATAATAATAATAATAATAATAATAATAATAATAATAATAAGTAACCATATTAGTGTAATGTATACATGGAGTCTGTGGAAATTCACTATATGGAACTCCAGACTTGATAAAGAGCAAAATCTTATTTATTGTTTGTGACTGTGTGATTAGGTCCACAGCTTTCTTCGACTGTTTCTTCATTTATTGGCTTTGGAAGGGTTTCTAATAAACCATATAGATTTGTGGTAATTGTACCCTGACCCCTTTTGAAGACAAGCACATTACTTATGATATTCTAATGTAGAGTAATAGGCCTGTTGTCTTGTGCTGTAAATTTCTTGAATATTTGTGGTTATGGTAACTTCTCTAGATGATCAGCAATGTTTAATTGTCATCAGAATATGCAGAAACTGTCAGGAGAGTTTGTTTCAAAACTGTTTCCATATTTGTCTTGATTATCGTAAGGCACAGTGATTCTCCCTCTCATCTGTCATCCTGTTGCATAAGCAGAGGAAATGTAGGCCTCGGAAGAGTGCAGATGTGCTCAAATGACGGCCAGATTTACAAATGTATTAAGTAGGAGGTGCCATGGAACTTTTCCAGTAAGAGAATGAGGGTGAAGGAGGAAGTTTTGTTTTATTTTTGAACATTAGCAATGTGTTCCCTGACCCAGACACAGTTTTTAGTCAAACTCCAGACTAGACTGTCCCATATGCTGAAGTATGCTCATTTCAGTTTTAATTGATCCCGAAGGTTGCTCAAACAAATAACCACAAAGGTCAGGAAATACATAATCCTCTGCAAGTACATCAGCTGTTCTCTTGGTCAGCTGATGTAAAGTAAATCATCTTTGCAACGCAGTTTTTATTTTGCTTTCCAAATCATACACTCTTAATTGGTGTCTGCTTGAGGGTTTCATCTCAGCTACAAAGTGGGCATGACAGTCACACTCAACAAAACCTCTTATATTTCTATTACAATCAGGTTTACTTATCCTTTGACAGGTTTAGTACGTTCATAGCCATTAAGAGATTATAGGTTTGCAAAAGTAGGCTCGAAGCCAGGTTGGGAAATGTTTGCTTTGACATACCCTTCCTGCTTGCCAAGGCACAGGCAACTGGATGCATTTACCTGCTAAATCACTTATGCCACATTTCCACTTTGCAGAAACTTTGGGGATGGGACTTGTGTACTGAACATGCTAATTGATTGAGTGCATGCAGCATTTTTATTTCAATCACTATTTTTAAAAGTTTGTTGTGGTGCGTACAGTTTACTGCAATTCCTATCAACACAATGGAGTTTCTTTAAAAATACGACAGATGTACCAACGACGAGGTTCAGACCTTATTAAGTATTTACGCTGAGGATGAAATACAGTGGGAACTGAAGACGGTGACCCGCAATGAAAAAGGATACTTAAAAAGATCAAGTTGGTTAAGCGAGATGGGCATTGTTCACACAGGACAACAGTGCAGAGAGAAGCTGAAGAAATTAAAACAGGACTACAAGAAAATTAAGGATCACAATAACAGGAGCAGTTCCAACCGGCGGATCAACAAATGGGCACCGGACTAATTTGCTTACTCATCGTGGTACTTTTGACCGTGATGGAAACGCAGACAACAAAGGTCTGGAGGAACCAAATGGTCCCTTGAAAAAAGTTCCTGGGATTAATTGTTCCAGGTAATTTTGGTGGAAATGCGGCTTTAGTCCATTACTATAGGCAGTGTATTTGCACTGCCTATAGTAATAACCCTGAATAACTCTCCACTTGCAGAACGTCACTAAAAGAGGACAGCAGTCTTGTAATTTTGTATCTTCTGTGAACAGAGGCAGGAACAATCAGACACTTATTGGCTGACAGCTCTCAATTCTGCCAAATGCTAGCTCATACGATCAGTTAATATGAGGGGAAAATGGATATACTGAAGGGTTTGTTTTAAAAACCAGTAAAGTGGTAGACACTGAAATAGTAACATCCTCTCATGCTGAGCAGGAAAACAAGGTGTGTAAATGTCTATAAGAGTTCCACGTTACGTGAACATGATATGAGCAGAGCATAAGGACAGCTACTGTAGCGTACTTTGCATGGCACTGTGCCAGCGAAATCTATACAATGATAGCTTAATTGTGCTTCTCCTTGGCTAGTGACACCAAACTAGCCTAGTCTCGTGTTAGATATCCAAAAGGTTTTATATTTTATCCGTCTGGTAGTCCAGCAAACAGTGATAACACCCAAGGCAAGTTTTATAATAAATGTATCTTTTTGTCCAATTTTCACATTTTTTAAGAACTTCACCCTAACACGCAAGAATTATTATTTTTTACAGGGATTACAGGAAACTACGTGGAAATACTCATGTCTTATTCGATGACAGCTCTCAATTCTGCCAAACACTAGCTCACACAGTCAGTTAGTGTGAAGGGAAAATGGATATACGCCATTTTTTTGTACAAGTAAAGGGGTTGAAATGGAAACACTCAGATCCAAAACTTGAAAGAATCCTTGATTATTTATCATTTTGACAATTATAAAAATGTGTTTGCTTTACTGGCAAACTAAGTGATATTAATGATTCATACATTTAAAGGCTGTTCTTCTCACTTCCTTGCAAGCATTGCTTATTAGTGTAACGGCTGCTCAGGGATTGGATGCAAGTGCTGGATTTTCTGATATTTATTTATATAATATGTTGAAACAAAGACAAAACACTAATCTACCGAAACACTGAAGCATTAAACGAACACTATGACTAAACACTGACTGAGACACAAAGACAGGAATCTAACATAGACAGGATCTAAACACTGACACGCGACTCTAACACGGACACAGGGGTCTTAACAATACAACGAAAGACAAACACTGCATGCAACCCATGGACTATATATACACACCCGTGCTCATTAACCGAAACGTGATTCAGGTGCAGAAAAACACGTGACTCGCAGTGGCTGCTGGGAAACGGAGTCCAGAGTCCTTAGAACCGTGACAATTAGCTTCAGAGTTAGTTGTCTTTCTTTCTTTCTTTCTAACAGCAAATACATTTTTTCATTTCATTTCATCTGTTTCCCTTCTCATACTGCAGTCTGCACAAGTTGAGCTGTAACAATACTGAAGTAGGCTAAATTTAACCACATAATATAATTTTTAAATTATGAAAGTTTTCTCAGTCACTTTGTGCCTTTTATTCATGAAATTGAATGGTCTGCCATCTGTAGGTGTCTGATATGATGCTGGTTTGAGACATTTGAGTGGCAGGATTATTCATGTGCAGATTATATAGTAAAATCCAAATCCAAACCCTTCCTACCTTCCCTAATTGTCACATTTTTAAGCAATTATCCCTCACATGCAAGAAAAAAATGCATGGAAACAGTCTATTTAGAAGTACATTTTTAAAAGTGTTTTTTAATGCAGAAGAATCTGTGTTCAGGCCCTGATGATTAACAGTCCAGTGTATGAATGAAAATATTTGTATACATTTTACTATTGCCATCATACAGGCTAAATACAACCATGATTTAATAAAGCCATCGTTGAACTTCCTGGTTAGGGGTCGTCCATATATTACGTCATCAAATTTCTAGCCATTTTTAAACCCCCCTCCACCCCATGTCATCTAACGTCATCAGGCTCCCCCCCCCCATGATGACGTCATCATCTTAGATGTACTCTTTTACTTTTACTTTTAGGGGGTCTGGGGCTGGATGTGTGTTATCTCCTAATATTTTGTACTTTGTTACAATACCACAGAAATACTGATGTCACACGCACATCCTGTGGCGTATAATACACCACAGGAAGTGCGTGTGACATCAGTATTTCTGTTAGTGTGTTTGTTATTTTGGCAATTTGCAAATATTTCAGTAAGTAAATAAGTAAATGATGATTGTGACAGTGGTGACACCAAACACGGGGAAGATGCAAATACATTGATGACGTTCCCCCCCGTCGTCATCAGACGTCATCATACCCTTCACCCCCCCCGATGACGTAATATATGGACAACCCCTTAATGAAAATGCAACGTGGCTTCTGTGCCTTTCACCCTGTGTCCGAATTTTGCCTTGCTGCTTTGAAATATCGAAGAGCCATAAGGTATTTCAAAACTACCAACAATGTGTCTTTGATGACTTGGAATTATGCAACAAACATGGATCAGACAAGGGCAGTCGCCCTCGTAGTCACATGTGTCTGGGGTGAATGGCAGCAGGAATAGCTTTAGGAGTGGACTGATCATCAGCAGATCAGAAAAATGTTGTTCCTAAAGCAGCCTGGCAGCTGGACTGGGAGCAGCAGAGGGGAATTTGCCAAGCTGCCCAAACGAATGCTTCTTCCTAGATAAAAGTGAACTGTTGTTAAATAGCTCTTAGGCACACTGCTTAATCTCCCTGAGAAGTGTTCTAGCTCAAGTAAAACCACTAGCTACAGGGAATAAAAAACCGTTTAGTCAGTCAGAAAATGTTTGTGACAATCATTTGATCTAAGCAAAGAGTTCTTACTAATGTTAACTTATATAACTTGAATCCTGTGATACTTTATAAATGTCTGTGCTGCCTGAATTTTTATTACGCACATACCAAACATTAAAAGTCAAAGCTTATTCTGCATAAATATTCAACTTTGCTGCAAGATATTCCGTAATTTTAACGCAATCAATGCTAAACAAAAATTCATTGTTTAATAAATTTAATAAAATACATTGTGTAGTAATGCTCAAGAAATAAAAATATATATCGCCTAAGGGGATCTCTACACATTTACCATCATTTAAAAAATGTAAGTGCCTATTAATATGATTTTCATTTAATATGATAATAATATGATTTAATATGAATTTGCAAATTGGAAAAGCTTTCATATCACCCTCACTTCCCTTATTGCACTAGACTGTGCATGATGCTATGATGTGTTACGCTATTATAAAAAGTCGAGAGGCCACAAAAGAGTCTGAAGAGGAGGCACTGGTTCATCTGCAGTGGGGATCTTTTTACTTTAAAATGTAGTTTTATCTGTAGCTACTGCACAACTGTACTGTATTTTACTATGGTTTATATTCTCACATGACTTATTAACTTATTAAGAGCTTGTTTTTTCAAGCAATTTATGTTTTTTTTAACATTGTTTTTCCAAGCAATTCTCTCAGCAATTTAATTAACAATATCCAAATCTGCTATAATACCATAACATCCATGATTTTGTTCATTTACATAAATTTGCTACATTTACCAGCTGGACAAACTCTCCTATAGGTTCTATAGATTAAATCTCCCATATACTACATTATTATCTAATACTTTATAATACAATTGCGCCTATTTTGTGAGATAACATAAGCATCCCCTAAGCTTATACGCAACACTCCAAACCATTTTACTTTTCTTTTACAGAAGTTTTTCTTTTATTTCAATTTAGAAATAAGAGCTACTTAAAACATGTCCTTTATCAGACTTCAGCTTATTCAATGTGCATGCAGTTTCATGCAGAAATGAAAAACAAAGTATGAATGAAATCAGGCTTGTTTTATGTAAATTCTCTTTTGAAAGTATTAAGCAAAGTACTTTTGAATGAAACTACCTTTAAGCATATAACATACAGCAATTTTGAATTTCCATATTTTGTGTGCTGTTTCCATTGGGTTGTGCTAGGCTGTGTTGGGTTGCAGAGGCCACTTTTCTATCAGCAGAAGGTGTTAAACCGTTTTGTGATGCACTGGCAGTGGCCTTGAGTCGGCAAAATCACTAGTGCTGAAATAACACAAAGAGTTCTTACTAAAGTCAAGCTGGACATAAATGAACATAGTAAGGATTAATTCAGTGCTGGGATTTTGCTGTGTGGGGGTTCTTTACTGCTTACACTCATCCCTTAAGACCAGCCAAGGAGGCTTACCACTATGTGAGCTTTAAACTCCCAGCGGATTGCCTTGGGTTTAGCCATGGCCTCTTAAACCACATAGTATTATCTGAGCTCTTCATCTTAGTGCATGCTGTTATTGCACAGTTTAGCACTCTGAGGTTGTAGAACAGTTTACAGTATGTTCACCTGGGATGGAAACAGCATGCTTGTGTCCAAACCACTCAACACTTTCAGATCCTATGAATTCTCTCTCTCTCCCTCTCTCTCTCTCTCTCTCTCTCTCTCTCTCTCCCTTACACACACACACACACACACACACACACACACACACACACACACACACACACACACATTCTCTTTTCCTTCTGGATATATGATGCATAATGTCATACTAGCATATATACAGTCACAATCTTCTTATGCCAGTACTTTCTTTTTCTTCTGTGAAGTATGAAAGACCCAATAAGTGCCAACGATCCTTGAGACTAGTCCAGGTCTGAACATCCAAGTAACAAACTGGGACCAGGTGCTCCAATATTCCTCAATTGTGTGCACCCCAGAGGCAAGTACTTTGCCTGTGCTGATGGGTTACCACCCATGGAAGAGAAATTGTCCCATTTATACAAACAAAGACTAGTAAAAACATGGGTGCCAGACTCAGTCCTGTTTGTCACAGCACTGCAGAGTTTAAGATTCAACTTAATTAATTACACCAGATACATCTGGACACATCAATGAGGCCTACATGGGCCTATGGTGTGTTAAAGAAGGAAAAGACAAATCTCCATGACTCCTGCACTTAATTGCACTTCGGACTCTAATCTTGCAAGTCCAACTGCTAGTTGTTGGAATGACTACCCAAAGATCGTTCTGAGTCCATTGGCAAACACATGAGGATATCTTGTGAGGATAAGTTACTCCACACTAACTGTGGAAGTCAAAAACCAAATAGCCTTAAACCATGTTTAAAAATGTAATACTTTGAATGCAGCTAACTTACAAACATTTAAGTTTTCATATCTTATTAAGGATTTCACTTACTTAAATATTCTATTTTTTAAATAAGTTAAAATAAGTATTTAAGTAAACTCTGAAACACTCTTTTGTTTATAAACCTATGTTAAAAATAAAACAGCACGCTCACAGTAACCACTTTATCCTTATCAGGGGGATACCGAGTCTGTCCCGAGCACACCGGGTGTGAGGCAGAAATACACCCTGACTAGTCCCTTTACAATATGAGATGGTCATGTCCACTCACAGAGCACATAATGTTAATGAACTAGCAGGACATTTGATTTGTGACAGAATACACTGAACCATGTGCATCAAATAAAAACATTCACCTCTGATCTGTCATGATGAGTCTTTCATAAAGAAGATAATTTTTCACTGCACAGTAACATAACCTTTGGCACCAGACAACTAGTATTGTGCTTTTCCCATTCACCATCAAAACACTACCAGTGGCCCCAGTTCAAAGAATCATGAAACATACTTTCACAAGAATGGTACCAACCAAACCTAACTATAGCTGTTGTGAACCAACTAAGTTTACAGAAGCATGCAGTGTGTGTACACACTATACACAAGCTGACATTTTAAAAAGAATATTGTGGTTTGAAAATTGAGAAAATGAAACTGAGAACATTAAGCCATTTAAGTCGGTCATGAATATGAATTTGTTAACTAAATGGTGGATCAGAAAAAAGAACAAAGCTAATTTGCATCATGTAGTAAAGAAGGCTATCCTAATAATATTATCTACATAAGCATCAAATGAAAGACTGGAGCCAATAATCACACCAAGGTCTTTTACTGCTGCATGTGATGAAACAGAAAGACCATCCTGAGTTACTATGTGATCAGAAAGCTTACTTCTAGCTACATGTGGTGCAAGTAGATGTACTTCTGTCTTGTCAGAATTAAGTAAAAGGAAGTTAATAAGCATCCAGTGTTTAATGTCCTTTACACATTCCTCAACTTTATTAAGCTGCTGTCTGTCCTCTCACTTTGCTGGAACATACAGTTGTGTATCATCAGCATAATAGTAGTGGAAGCTATTAACGTGTTTACGAATAATTTGACTCAGGTAGCATATATAACTTAAAAGCAATGGGCCTAAAACAGAACCTCGCAGGAAACCAAATTTAACCTCAGTGTGCACAGTGAAATCTCCATTTACATCTACAAACTGATAACGATTAGTCAAACAAGACCTGAGCCAGGAGAGAACTGTTCCCTTAATGCCACTATCATTTTCTAATCTATCAAGTAGAATAGTATGATCAATGGTATCAAAAGCTGCACTAAGGTAGCGAACACAAGCAAGGAGACACAGCCCTGATCAGAGGCCAGTAGTTCGTCATTTGCCACTTTAACCTGATACATTTCATGAATATTATTATGCACGAGCATAGCTGCTGTGCTAAAACATTTTCTAAGATCTTGCAAAAAAAAGGGAAGATTTGAAATTGGCCTATAGCTGGACAATTAACAGTTATTCAGGTCAGATTTTTTAAATCAGTGTTTTAATTACTGCTAGTTTAAGTGTTTTAGTTACAGTATCTCAGAAAAAGTGAGTACACCCCTCACATTTTTGTAAATATTTGATGATATCTTTTCATGTGACAACACTGAAGAAATGACAC